>CALYDF020004145.1:0-21570 GCA_944474145.2 Dicrocoelium dendriticum
ATGCGCAGTCCGTTTCGATACAGTTTGTTGGTGTTGTCGACGGACTTCAAGTCGCAGCCTGAGAGTACACCTGGGTCTTTCACGGAAGGTGTGGGATGCAGTGGTTGGCCGTCTAGGGCGTACGTTCGGTCGTGAACAGCCTTCCCGAGATTCATGAATAGAGACTTTGCCGGGTTGACCGGTAGGTGGACTTTAGCAGACCATACTGCGAGGCGGTCGAGGTCATGTTGGAAAATGTCACAGTCATCGGGAGTATTAATTTCTCGCCAAATTTTGAGATCATCCGCAAACAGAGCACACGGCGACCGTAGAAGCTGGGGCAGCTCGTTGATGTGGATGAGAAACAGAGTGGGTCCCAGTACCGTACCTTGAGGTACACCACTGGTCGAGGGATACCAATCGGTTAGATGGCCGTCCACCTGTACCCACCACTTTCTTCCAACGAGAAATTTATGGATCCATCGATGTAACGATCCTCAGACACCACACGACCTTAATCTGTGTAGAAGCACCATGATTAACTTTGTCGAATGCTTTGCTGAAGTCGATGTAGATTACGTCGACGGACTTTCCCCGGTTCAGTGCTTGCAACCATTCCTGTCCCGTCATAAGTAAGTTGGTAACACAAGAATATCCCATTCTGAATCTGTGTGGTGCCGGTGTCAGAAGTTCTTTCGATTGCAACAGATGAATTAGACGCTTTTTCACTATCTTCTCGATCACTTTGGCCAAAACGGGTGTAAGACAAATTGGCCTGTAGTTATCCACCTTACTGGGGTCGCCACCTTTTGAGATCGGCCTCACCACCGAGCGCTTCCAGTCGTTTGGCAGTGAGCCATCAGACAATGATTTGTTAAATAGATCCGTAACAGCAGGCGAGATGATGGCAGCTAGTGATTTGATAATTAGCGGATGAACCTGTTGGAATCTAGAAGACTCCTCCCGGTTGGCTCTGAGCTCAATGTGCTCAGACGGGCTATTAGACGTGAACTAAAGCGGAGCCTACGTGCTGACAAGGAATCCTGATGGACCAGTAGGGCTCAAGAAATGGAAGAGGCAGGAGCAGTAGGCAATTACCGCAAACTCTTCCAGCTAATCCGCACCACTGGTCCCAGAAAACCAGGCGTCTGTGAGACAATCAGACAGCGAGGGTGCGCTGATACACAATAAGGAGCGCCGTATGGATTGTTGGGCGGAACACTTTCAAGATCAGTTCAGCTGGCCCCCTGCTCCCGGACCTCTTCCTACTCAGGTGATGCAGGACGAGCCATGGACGGTTAGTTTAGCGCCTCCGTCGGAGGCCGAGGTCCGAAACGCGATTACAGTCCTCAATCGTTTTCGTGCCGCTGACCCGGATTCCCTCCCATCTGCACTATTTAAGGATGGAGGTGAGGTCCTCTGCAGGGCACTGACCTCTCTAATCGAACGTATGTCGAAGCAATTGTATCGGCTAATTGGAGTGAATCGATTATAGTGGCAATATACAAAAAGGGCAGTCGCACAGACTGTTCTAACCACAGGGGTATTAGCCTAACGCCAGTTGTGACAAAATTGTTGGCCTCGATTATCGTTTGTCGCCTCACTGCGGAACGGGAATCTCGGATTAGGGAAGAGCAGGCCGGTTTCCGCCCAGGACGTGGCTGTATAGACCATATATTCACTTTGCGGCAGGTGCTAGAGCAGCGGCACTCATACCGCAGACCGACAATACCTGTGTTCTTCGATTTCAAGAGTGCGTTCGATTCAGTCGGTCGATCGATTCTGTTCGAAATATTTGCGCGGGAAGGTGTTCCCACGAAATATGTGAACATCCTTCGTGCTCCGTACTCGAACACTTCAGGCCGCGTCAGGGTCTATGGTGTCCTATCGGAAAGTTTTCCGACCACACGTGGCGTTCGTCAGGGTTGTCCGATTTCCCCATTTTTGCTCAATTTCGTCGTGGATTCTGCCATGGAGTGTTCCCTTGCGGAATCTCACGAGGTAGACGTTGAAGTGAAGTGCTGCCTGGTGAAAGGTTAGTTGATCTAGATTATGCGGACCATATCGTCTTGCTTTTCGACGATGTTGAGGCGGCACAATCAACCCTGAATAGCCTGTCCAGAGTGGTCTCATTATTTGGTATGCACTTCGCACCTTCAAAGTGCAGTGTTGCTGCAGGATCACCAGCCACTTGATGACCCCTTGACGCTTGCTAACGAGGAACTCGAGGTGGTTGATCAATTCACTTATCTTGGCAGCTGCATCAGCAATGATGGGCGCATAGCAACTGACATCAGCTCACACATTACAAAGGCCAGAGCTGCCTTTTTGAACCTGCGTCATCCTTGGCGACAGAAGGGACTTCCCTTCGTCTGAAAGGCCGTGCATACAAGGCCACAGTGAGGGCCGTTCTGCTCTATGGTAGTGAGACTTGGACCCTTCGGTCTGAAGATCTGAGGCGCCTTAAGTCTTTGATCATCGTTGTCTGCGAAGCATTGCTGGTGTCGGATTGCACCACGTTGTGTCGTGCATGTGGTTACTGGCAAGTAGAAGTGAGACCCAAGTACCGTGAGAAAACGACATTCACTGTTCCCAGCGGTCTATGTCAATTTGAAACGGTGGCTTTTAGTCTGGTTAATACTCCGGCTACGTTTCAGAGACTAATGCTGGAAGCCCTGGAGGGTATGACATCTGGAAGCTGTTTAATTTATTTGGACGACACTTTTATGAGCGATCGATTTAGGAGCATGACCGGCGGCTACGCCTCCTATTGGATCGGCTGCACGTGATGGGTTTGAAACTACGGGTTCCAAAATGTCACTTTCTCCTGCATGAATTTATGTACTTGGGGCACATTATCTCCCATGAAGATGTGAGGGCCGACCCCGCCAAATGTGAAAAAATTACTTCTTGGCCACAACTTCAAACGACAGCAGAACTCAGAAGTTTCTTAGGATTGGCTTCCTACTATCGACGGTTTATTTTTAATTTTGCGGCCATCTCAGCTCCCTTACATCGTTTAACTGCGAAGGGACGAAAATTCTGCTGGACTAACGAATGTCAACATGCTTTTGCAGAGTTGGAAGTTCATCTTACGACACCCGCAATCTTGGCTTTCCCTGACATCTCACCAGAGTCGGGAGCTTTTGTGTTGGATACCGATGCGAGCGATGAAGCGATCGGCGCAGTTTTATATCAGAGAACCTTGGCGGGCGAAGTTGTGATCTCCTACGCTAGTCGCCGCTTAGATTAACGCCAGAGAAACTACAGCACCACTCGACAGGAACTACTGGCGCTGGTGAGTTTTTCGCGACCGTACCTACTTGGAAAGTCATTTCAGGTTCGCACTGATCACCAGTCACTTCAGTGGTTAAAAAGCTTTCGTAAGCCGGAGAGTCAGATAGCAAGGTAGCAGGAACAGCTTCAAGCTGCGAGTGTCGTCCTGGAACACGACACTTTAATGCAGACGCGCTGTCAAGGCTAGTGAGGTCCGAACAGGTCAATTCGGCTTTCGTAACCCCAGAGACCGGTATTGCGTGGGCCGGAGAGCATGTGACCCGTACATAGCTAACACCGGCAACCGACAGCTAAATGGCTCCTCGAAACCAACTGGAACTGAACTTCGTGAACGTACCACAGAAGTGCGCTCCCTACTCGGGCACTGGAAGGACTTGAGAATGATCGACGGTGTTCTGTATTCGTTGATAAACTCGGTCCGCAACTGATTACTCCGATGACCCGATCTCTTGGAATACTACAAAAAGTTCATCAACAATTGGACCATTCCGGTCAGTTTGAAACGGAGGCTACAGTTCGCCAACGGTACTGGTGGCCGGGCATCCACGCCGATGTCGTTCAATTCTGTGCGTCATGTGAGCTCTGTGCTACTTTGAAACCAATGGTGTCTGTCCCTCGTGCTCCTTTAGAACCAATAGTTCCTTCCGCACCAGGGCACCGAATTGGAGTAGATATCATTGGTCCTTTGCCGATAACAAAGAGCGGAAACTGCTTCATTCTAGTTATGATAGATTACTTCACGAAGTGGTGCGAGGCAATACCTATCAGATGCCAAAATGCATCCACTGTCGCTTCCACCATCGTCAACGAGTGGATGACTCGTTACGACGCACCCATATCCTTGCACTCCGATAAGGGCCATCGCAATGAGGCTGGACCTTACCGTGGTGCGATGGTTTGCGTGCCTCAGAGATCCATTGAGCTATGCTGGGTGGTGCTTTTATTGCACCTTCAGAGGCACTCATACCAGATTGATCAATGGTCAGAGGCCAGACAAACTCAGCCTCCTGGTCCTCCAGGTTGGGTGTTGGAATGGGGGTGGCTCCTCATTTCATAAAACGGGCTCTGTAGTCCAGTGCCAAAACCCGCTGCCTTGCGGTAAGGTTTTTGAACCAAAGGCTTTGGTTGAGAACCCTAATCGTTCTGCTGTCTAGGCCTGGGCAACCTGACAGTATTCTGCCCACGCAATACAATGAACCTTTCCTACAATAATTTCTTGATGCTCTGGCCGTCGCAGAGGATAATAAACGGCGCCCTATCTGCTGCATCGAGCAGGGTGGATAGGGGTTGTGAGTTCCTTTGTCCATCCCCCTCCTGCTTAGCATCCCCCTCCAATCACGATCTCACTTGTTAGGCATAATATGACTCTTTTACGACAGCCAGCTGTTAGCTCTCCGGAACCATGTCCATCCGTTACTGGGGACACAGCGGGCATGCCACTGTTTTCCTTTTCTTGTCTTTTGTATTGCGGCACAATAGCTGAGGTGTTTTCCACCTCCAGCTAACGTGTAATGATGATGATGATGACTCCGATCAGGGCGCGGCTTTTGAGAGTCATCTAATGCAAAAAATGTGCCGCTTGTTAGCCATTAACAAGACACGAACTAAACCGTATCGTTTAAAAGGAAATGGGCGCGTTGAGCGGACCAACAGGACTATCAAGGCTATCCTACAGAGCTTCGTTGAATGCCATCAGTCTAATGAGTGGGACGAAGCACTGCCACAATGTAGGCTTTCCTATCGGGCCTCGGTGCACTCTACAACCAGCTATGCTCCAGATTACCTTACTCTCAGCCGTGAGATTCGGTTACCTCTGGAATTACCATCGCCTATCTGTCTGGTTGAAGCTTACTCCATGTCGGAATACGTCCGCAATACCCGTGAACGACTCAGAGTAGTTTTTCAAAGCGTGCAGGAGCACATGAACAGAGCGCAGCACAGCCAAAAGAAATATTATGATCGCCAAATTCGAGACCCTGAATACCGAAAAGGTTATCGTCTATGGCTACATTGACCAAGGCCTCTAGCTGGCGCACCAGGAAAATTCCACCGGGAATGGCAGGGGTCATATGAGCTTGTGTTCGTACGCCCTCCTACTGTGTATGTGCTTCGAAACGTTACGGATCCAAACGCCGACGTACTGACCGTTCAGTACAACCAACTGAAACCGATGACACCGTCTTCAAGTTCTACGCCTGTAGATGGAATCGTGCCACTCGGTTCTCTCCCGATAGGCGAATACACTGTAGAAGTGCCAGCTGTGGGGGGCCTCGCTGTGGTTCCCGATGCGCTGGCACTGGGGACAGTGCCTCACTTAGAAGGGCAGACAATGTAGTACAGTTGAAACCGAAATGTATTGTTTAATTTGACCGCCACTACTAATGTCTTCTTTGCTTGTTTTACATGGCTTGACGGACCGAATGCACAATGAATGAAGGGAATCAAAAGCCAAACCTCAATACCTGTTCCTTGTAAATTCCTTGTTTATATACTTGCTTACCGTGTAACACGCTATTCGCATGCTGCGCTGTTGAATACATCTGTCTCGGTCCCGCTCGTTCGTTCTCGTATTCGACTCATTAGAGCATCGTCGTCTTGCATGATTGCCGTTTCGTACGATCTACTGCGTTAGTTACTCGGTTGCTGATTCTCACGTGCCGTTCGTTTGTAGCCGGGACTTCTCGTCCGGAATCTATTACAATCCGACGACCGATGCACATACAACACTCGAAGGCTGCGCAACGTCACCGAAACCAGAAGACGAAGAAAATTCGAGGATGCGAGTCTATCTTGTTGTGTGAGTTAATACAAAGGTACAAAAATGACGGAAAATGGAGTAGGAAGTTACAATGAAAATGTGAAGAATTTATAAACACTACAAGGTCTTCTGTAGACGCTGAGGACAGCGTCTCAGAAGAGGGGGATAATGTAGCGCGTCAGCGTTTCAGTAGCAAGTCAGCTATTAAGTATTCGTCGAGCGTAGCCTTTAGGGTGACCGTCGTTTCCTCTTCTCTTTAACTTTCCAGTTCGTCTTCGTTGTTGTTGCAGTAGCCACCTATCGTGAGCTTTCACCTATATCCAAGTAGTCCCCTCACCCTCGCCCCTCTACGGGCAGCTGTGACAGTACCACCCAGCTAGCCACCAGATATGACAGCAGCACACCGTTAATCCAGTTCCAACACTTATTAGGTGGTTCACCAGTCGCCTACGTAGTATCTCCTTTGCCTTTTAGCCCCCTCGGTTTAATACGACCCACGTACGCCCCGGAACCAGAAGCCTTCGGAACCCACGACCGGACGCATATTACCATTTGGCTCCTTACTCATCACCTGGTCCTGACGGCTTGACCCTTTGTTCCTCAAATCTGTGGTGCATATATTGCCTCACCTATCTCGCAGGTCTTCTATCGAACGTTTCAGTCCGGACTTCTCCTGACCGCTTGGAAGTTGGGCATCATCATGCAGCTTTGTCAAATCAGAGCAGGTCGGTTTGATCGCAGCTCCTAACTCCGGTAAACGACCTTAACGTGAAACTGGTGGCAGTAGGTTTTGTACATCTATCCCCTTTAATTCTTAGCTGGATAAATAGACTAGACCGCTACCTGCTTCATATTTTGTTCCACCTCACCCAACTTCTGATAGAAAGATTAACGCTTAGAGCCAAGTTAAATTAGACCTTACAAGTGACCGTCGTGCCTGTCGTACTATTCTATTTTACCCTTGTTAATCTGACATTATTGTTCCTTCAACGTTTGCATATCTTGCGTGAGAAACCCACTATTATGACAGCCGTAAACACACTTTCCATGAGAAAGGTGCCGCCAGCCAAGCTATTGCGTTGCTCAATATCACAGCCGTCACAAAAAGCGCCAATAATCCCACTGCTTGCAGTACACAGGATAACATTATATGCTCTGGATTTCGGGACAGAATGGATGCACTTGAATGCTGTGAGATTTGCGAGAAAGCTTGGCTGCTGTTAGGCCTCTGGTTCCTATTATGGATTCGCTTTCCCGCTTAACTAACCCACTTCATAATCCGTCATCCGATCACATACATATCGCTGGCAGCTTTATTTCCACTGACATGTCCGAACTGATTACCCGTGCAGGTAAGGTTATAGTGCTTAATGTCCCAGATAGGCTACGTTTAAAGAAGTTGCATCACCAGGCTTTATCTATAAACCTTTTCCCATCCGACCCTATCCTTTCCTGGATGCGCCCACTGTCTTTATTTCTCCCTCAACCGGAGAGCGAGCTCTCAGTGTCCTGCCCTAGTCTCCTCTTTGACTGCTCCTAGACCATCGAAATGTAAACACTTTAGGCTCCGCACAATTTCCCTCACATCACGAGCCCGTTAGACTTGTTTACCCTATATTAATATAGTCTCTTTCATCCCTAAGCTGTCCATTTCTGCTGACCCTCTTTATTTTTCTTCCCGCCTTAACTGTATGACTCAGTCTCAATTGTCTGCTAATGCAGTCTCATCTAATTTGTCTCCTGCTCTCCGACTTCTTTCAGGATACTGAGACGCTACCAGCCCTTTTTCAGGATTTTGGACTCCGTCTTCATAACCTAGTGCTCCACGTTGCCTTTTTCACACTATCACTAAACCGTTTGCTATCCCGATCCTTTCCTCTCCTTATCGTGCTTTTATTTCTTCATCAAGCAGACTGCCAACTTCCAGTGCTTGGCACTAACCTAGTCTCATCTGACCAGTCTGTACCACTGGGACCTCTTCCAGACTACGGAGAAATAAACGGTCTAGGCTTTGTAGACTCAAAGCTATGTCTCCTTCAAATCGACCGCCTGCTGGCCTTGTTCACCCTTTATTAACATTGACACATCCATTTCCAACCTATCCAATTCTGGACCCACCCCATTTGTCTTCCAAAATTATCAATGCGTGGACTAATCCAGTCTCATCTGATCCGTCTCCTGATCTCCGACTTCTCTCAGACTACTGTGACGTTTCCTGCCCTCGATCTGTGCTCCGTGACCATCCACTTGCCCAACTTCTCTGATAAACACGGGCGATACATGTGATGGTTTTGTCCCGGCTGTTACGGCTGTATTGTTGACGGTTCGTTTAGCTACTCACGACGGTTCTTAAGTTGTGTCAATTCTCTCCGTCTTAGCGTTTCGTAAACTGGGCCAATTTTGATGTGCATGTTTATCGAGTGCTTCGTCGAGTACTATGCCTCGAGGAACTCTCTTCCTTTTCGTGTCTCTCGTTGTGCTAGGACCTCTGCGTTGTTCCAATCAAAGCGATGTTCTTCTTAGTCTGTATGTAGGGAAACCAGTGAGAGAGCCTAGTGGTTCTTACAAGCTTTCTCGTGCTCTTGTATTCTTGTAGACAGTTGTCTTCCTGTCTGACCCACATAGTTCTTATCGCAATCTTGACACCGTATATGGTAAATAACATTTCGTCTTCCGTGTGCTTCAGATCTAGCTTTAGGTTCCGACAGGATTCTTCTCAATGCGGCGGTTGGTTTGTGAGTCACTGTAAGACCGTACTGTTTGAATACTCTTGCTGTCATTTCGGATATGTTCTTTCCACAAGGTAGGACGATTTTTTTTGTTGTCATTTGAATAGGCTAAGAGGTCGTAGCCTTGTTGTTTAGACATCGCCGGACAAAGCTATGTGGATATCCATTTAGATGAAATGATCTGAACATGTATTTCTGTTCTTTCCGCTTCGCCTCATGAGTGCTGCAATGTGTTTCAATTCTACGCAAGAGGGTCCCTATTCAGCTTATTTTGTGACATTTCGGGTGATTGTTGTAGTAGTTTGGATTCCGATCGGTGTGTTCCTTTTCTGTAAACCGATGTTTGTAGCTCTCCGTCAGTCGTCCTGGTGCCTAACGCATCCAAAAATGGGAGCTGGCCTTCTGTCTCCGATTCCATCGTAAAATGAATGTCCTCAATGGTGTCATTGAGCAACTCGTATGCAGCCTCTACTTGACTACGTTTCCGTATCACGAATGTATCATCGACGTATCGCATACACAGCTTTGGGATGTTTATGGGCAGTACGTCCTCTTTAAGTTTCTGCAACGAGTCCTGACACAGAGGATCCCATAGGGGCACCTTTTACGTGCTCATAGATCTGTCCATCCAAAGCGAAGTTGGTCGCGAAGCATCGGTCAAGTAGCTTGCTCAAATTTTCAGTCGTCAGCTTTCCGATTGTTTTCTTACTTTGGTCCATCCGTTCGATGATTGCTTGCTTTGCGGTCTGTAAGTTGACAGACGTAAAGAGTGCGGTCACGTCGAACGATACCATTATTTCGTCATGATCTACTCTTATAGCTTTGAGCTCCATAAATTGTTGTGCACTATGTATAGAGTGCTGTGATCCAATTGTTAGGTACTTGAGACGTCTCCACAGCTCTCTCGCTAGGTTGTACGTAGGTGTGCCCGGGAGCGATACGATTGGTCTTACTTGTGCATCGTCTATGCTAGTTTAGACGCCTGTAGAATGGCACTATGTTCGGATCGCGGGCCATCATTCGATCACGATCTTCCTTTGTGATCTGGTTCCATTTCTGGAGTAATTTCAACGTTCTATTTGTCAGTTGCGTTGCTCGTCTGTTGATCGTTTTTCCGAGCTTGGTTAAGAGATCGCGTACATTTCGCCACCATGCGAGGTGGCATCTTCAGTGCGGTAATAGGCAGTGTCTAATGCTGCTTATTGAATTGTCGGTCCGTCATCCACGGGCAGGTGACTTTTGAAGGATGTGTTGGTGACTAGAACAAACGATGGTGAATTTCAAACATCCATTCACAGGAAAGGGACACATACGGATCAAATTTTAAACTTCTATAGCAATCACCCAAAGTGCCACAAAATAAGTTGCGTGCGGACACTATTTCGCAGGATTGAAACACAGCGCAGTACAGTGGAAGCCAAACGGGAAGAAGAGAAACATCTATTCGATTCGTGCGAGCGCAATGGATACCCACGCAGCTTCATCCGCAGATGTCTAAACCATAAACTTATGAACACCGAGCCGTTACCAAATGCAAGCAAGAGGTTCGTTTTGCCGTATATGAAGAACATATCTGAAATGACTGCCAAACTGCTCAAACATTACAGCATCGTGGTCGCTCATAAGCCAACCGCTACTTTGAGAAGAATACTATCAAACCCAAAGGACATTAGGAATGCACAAGAACGAACAAACGTCGTGTATAAAATAAATTGCAATAATTGTGAAATGAACTATGTGGGGCAGACAGGAAGGAAATTGTCCACACGAATACAAGAACATCAGTGGGCTTGTAAAAAGCATTATGCATCGTCTCTTGTCTCAGCGCATGTGGGTGAGGAGGGACATAGCTCTAATTGGAACAAAACGGTGATTTTAGCTCAAACAACAACAGAAAGGAAGAGAGTTCCTAGAAGCATGGTACTCCTCTAATAATTCGATCAACGTGCGCATCGACATCGACCCCGTGTACCATCAACTCAGAAAGAAAGATCTCCGGCGAATCGCAAGACGTGGTTCAGCCGTGGAAGCAAATGGGCAGAGATCACGTGGCGCAAATCGAAATCGCCACCTTCAAAAGTCACCTGCGCGTGGATGACGGACTGACAATTCAATAAGCAGCATTATGCACTGCCTATTACCGCACTGGAGATGCCACCTCGCATGGTGGTGAAACGTATGTGATCTCTTAACCAAGCTCGGAAAAACGATCAACAGATGAGCGACTAAGCCGGGCTACCAGGGTTCCAAAGTCACTTGCGTTGTTGAATTGTTTTCGATGCGGCGATAGCTTGTTGTGTCGCTCAGAAGCTGTTTTGCTTTTTTTCTACATAATCTGTTTTATTCAATATAACCGTCACGCGCCCCTTGTCCGCAGGTAAATTGACAATGGATTCATCAGTTTTCAAGGCTTTTGTTGCATCCATTTCCTGTTGCGATAGAGAAGAATGCCGTTTGTTACGTGCTACAACTGGAATACTTGTAGATCTTAGCTATTTCTGCGTATAATCGTCAAACCCGCTGCACTGGATTGCACTTTCGAATCCGGACTGGAAATCTGTAGTCGTGGAATCCTTGAAATTATACTTAAGCCCTTTAGTGAGGACTTGTTTTTCTGCTACGGACAGTGGCCTATTGGATAGATTTCGGATCCAGTCCTCTTGATTAGCTTCGCTATTGTCGTGAGTCAGTTTAAAAACTTGTTCTTTAATGCCTCTTGTTTTTTTTCTCTTAGTATTTTCCACTCTGTGTTCTATTGCTAAGCTGAGCTGCTCTGTTAACTTTTGTCCCATAACTCCCAGACAACTAGTTTGATACTCGTTGATACATCGCTCACATTTTCTGATGCGGTTGTGGGCTTCCGTGATCATGATCTGAATCATACGTTTCTCAAATTATCGTGCAAGTGTCCAAGCCTGTGGATTGTTACTCGGAAGTCTGTAGCTGACGCTGCGGGGGAGAGCATCATTGCGTAAGCAATCATGAAGAAAAGTCAGTTGCTGTCGTGTGGAGGGATGTCTGCAGGCGAAATCCTCCCAGCGGCGAACAGTTCGGCGCGTTTCGCACCCATAATTGTTTAAAATGACTTGATGCACTGGTAGCCCGGGTTGATCGTTCCTGAGTTCATCTGTTCGCCGAGCTTCGCAATTGGTATGCAAACGTTTCATCACCACACGAGGTGACTTCCTCATTGCGTTGCTGGGTCAAACGTAATCCTCTGACTTGGTCGTCGATTTGTGATTGATTAGCAAGTGACCTCGGTCTGTGCTCCGTGACCATCCGTTTGCCCAACTTCTCTGCTAGACTCGGGCGATCCATGTGATGGTTTTGCCCCGGCTGTTGCGGCTGTATTGTTGACGGCTCGTTTAGCTGCTCATGACGGTTTTTAAGTCTTAGCGTTTCGTAAACTGGGCCAATTTTGACGTGCATGTGTATCAAATGCTTCGTCGAGTACCATGCCTCGAGGAACTCTCTTCCTTTTCGGGTTTCTCTTTTGGATCGGTAGAGATCCCTCTGTTTTCCAGATGTGTCACAAAAATGTCAAACCGAACGCTGGGCTTGTGTGCCATAAACTCCGGAATAGCTGAATTGAGCATATTCACACTACCGGACGGCTCAGGTTTTACATCGGCATGAAAAATGATAGAGGAGTAATACGAGTGAAGTGAAAAGAGCAAGTGGACATCAATTAATCCACTAGGAATTAGGGAAAAAAGGAACTCGGACGAACTCACCGAAAAGGAAAGGACCAAAAAGATTTTGACAATTCGCGCTTGAGAATCAAGGTCACAAATTTGTAGGACTAATATTTACTCATCCGTGCTAGTTCGTTTGTGCTGGTGCGGATTTCAGAAAACCGGAAGAGCGAACACAACGAATTGTATCCGTTGAAGGCTACAAACGGACAAAGATGAATAAATCGACGAAAGCGTACGTCAGTGTCGTAACTCGCCGTGGATGCAGCTGATGAGCCGGACGTAGATAAAAATGGTCGTAGGGTCGGCGTTAAAACAAAAACCAATAATGTACGCTTGAGAAACGAATTTGTACATACAAACATAAGAAATATCTTTTAGGTTGCTACAATCCATTGTCCTACATGGTTGTTTCTCTCAGGCCGTTCTGACTGAAAATACACTCTAAGGCATGCATTGTGCTACCTGCTGACGTATTTCGCATCACGGCACTTTCGGGCCGCTTACTGTAGGCGCCGATCATTACAAGAGACCAAAGTACGTCCATCGGTCCCCAGGTATCCGCGCGCGTCGCGATTCTGGATTGGGCAAGACTACCATGTCGTTCCTACATGTAACCTGTACGCACACGAATATTTGGAACAATCACGACAATCTCAACTTCGCTACGAAGCTCCAACTAAAAGAATTACATCCGAGCAATTGCTTGAATGACTTTTTGGGGATTTGGATTAAAACGCCTTTCTGCGGCATTTTTTATGATGGTGCGGTCAACAGAAAATTGGCCGTTAATCTCTGACAACGAATCGCGCCACGCGTAAAATTGAGCAAGTTCTTTTGGACGCCCTCGGCCAGCCTTGTCTTATGTATTAGACATGACTTCTTATAGTAGCATGTTATGTTCATTGGCTTGCTTGGCCATCTTGGCGTTGCTTTGTAAGGCATTCACGAAATCATGTAACACCTAACAAATATGTTTTGCAACGATCGCGGCAATGGCTGCATCCTCTGATTTACATTTGCCTACTTTGATTAGTCTTGATAAAGCGTCTGCTTGACCATAGACTTACGACCTCGGGGGTCAGGATAAAGAAACTTCGGCATGGAAAGAAGTTCTGCATGCACTCCATTCATGTATAGAAAATGCAACATGCTCACTCGGCCATAATAGTCGAAGTCTACTTTCTGGTAACAAAACCACCATAGTGTTTTTCTACTTTAAAACGACAAAGCGTAACTCACTTGTAGAGTGCCTAATAGATATTTTTATTTTCAGCACACCTGAGAAATGCGTCCGTATTCATTCGATTTATCTTGTGCCCTATGGTTGATAGTATAATGAAGGACACTCCTTGTGACATACTTGCGTTTCTGTTGTCACCTAGCGAACATTAATGAGTCATGCATTGCATTTCAGCAGCGATGACGCAACTTCCTTACTCTGTTGTCTCACTCCATTCAAATGCTTATTCCTATGTGACCGTGATCAGCAGCACGTGGCTGCGGCCTGAGTGGAACCTAGTACTGTTCCCCAATGTGCCCCATTTTGATTACTACAATGCAGTACGAAATCATAGAGAAGCCGCTCCGGGAGATCGCTTGCTTGAGGCAGATGTGATTGCACAAACGGGTAAATATGTCTTGTGTAACGCAATGTCAAGTTGACTTCAATTCTGCTCGGATTATCGCAGCAACATTCATGAACAGAAAATGCTCTAGGAACTCCGAAGTTACCATGCAGATAGGAACGCCACTCCAGCCAATATCGTAGGTTGTGTAGAAACTGCTTTTGTTCAACTATCCACAGGCCTTGTACCGCAGGACCAACATCAGTAGACGATGTTAGCGATCACTCTCGCAAGAGGGGGCTACCGGCAGACGCCACTCATGATGTTCCGACATCCGTATCACTGCTTCACGTCGAGCGCACTTCTACCGATAGACACTGTACAGCATCTGTATGTCAAGAATTAACTGAACCTCACGTGGAATCATGGTCTAGTGAGTTATTCGTTTTCTGTTGTTAAACTTTCAACACCTTTGCAGCTGGCGCAAGACAACTTGAACCTACCGTAGGTAAAAGAATGACCAGGACCATAGGTTGGTCTCACCTTTTAAATAGATTCATGTGTTACATTTGTAGGTACAAACACGCCTATGGCTGAGAGCTTCACGACAAACTCAAATTCTGATTTCGGTAAGCATGTGTTTTAATGGCAATATGCGTAGTACAATCCTCACACTTGATACAGCGACTCCTGGCAGACCTCACGGAAGTGAAGGAGGAAATGACAGATATTCGAGGTATGCTTGTGCTGGTGGCCCTGACGTGCAATTATATCATCTCATAGAGACGCAAACATATGTGGTCAACGAACTCAAAAGCATATTTGCGCATATTAAGTTACTGAGCGATGAAATTCGGCGCTCCAGCATAACAACCCTGCCTCGTGAACTACCACCGCCAGATACCACTGTTGACGAATGAAGCACCCCATATGATGACTACCGCTCAGTTTGAATCGATTGCCTTGGTGATAAGTTTGAAAAAGTCAAACTCCAACGTCGCTCAGAATCTTGCATTCAGGAACCCGTGCTGTTAATTGTTTGCATAAATTTTTGAGTACCTAAACTTCTTAAGAGCCCGTTACATTATCTTCTCCATTACGCGAAAAGTGACGTAAGTGTGATCAGAAGGGTTGTTTTGGGGCATTGGTTTCGTATGATTATATATATATATATATATATATATATATATATATATATATATATATATATATATATATATATATATATGGCAAGCCTGTGGCAAGCCACAGGACGCCTGCGCCTACAGAGGGACCATGGATGGCTTGCGCTGCACCACCCACAGCTCCAATCACACACCGCCTATCCAGTGTAAACCCGAAGGAATAAGACCGGGAGGCATGAGGATGGGAACCACGTTTCATCAACGGAGCCGGCCCACACTCTTTCACAGGCAAACACAAGCACACTGTATTTGGGGAATCAAGCGCACACAATGCGGTGGCTGGACCCTAGTCCGCTCCACATTGAGTGCATGGAACCACTCTTTGAGCGTAACACGGCCACGAGGACGGTGCACTCCGTCCCCTCCAGCAACGGCCAACTGTCTCCTGGAGCCAGTATGGACGAGGTAATGGGTAATAGACAGATAGGCACCTTGTCAACATTCACATCAAGCGCAGCCACACCGTGGAGTTCAAACAACATCTACTTCTGATATGCAAGGTTACTCAGCACGCAAGCAAACGTACCACATACGCCGCCTTATTGGCCTGGATTAATAAATCGAATGGGAGCGTGCGCATCATGCTTCTATTCCGCGTGCAATAGTACCTTCTCCTGCACCTGAGCAACTGCCCTTATGATCAGTCCACGGAGTTCGCATCGATCAAATTTGCCTTGGATTCACAACACCTGAAATTAACATGAGTGTCAACAACTCGCCTTCTTCATATTCTGGTAACATTATTTTCGGTTTGTCCGAGTGCCGTTTCCCTGCACTAAGTTAGCCGTACCAAAGCGGTATGAGTATACTCGTCTAATTCATTCGGTATACACATATACATAGATTGGCGTCATCCGTGTCCAATGGTAGGTCGAATACAACATATGCACATGCGTTTATCCAAACTTAAGTGTGAGCTGTCACAAACTGGATAGAGACACATTAAACATCATGCTCAATGGTACGACAAACGTGTATGGGTTTCGTTCGGAGGTCAGGCTAACAAGCACTTTCGCAGGCATGAGAATAAGTACCCAACACGAACTGTTGATTTTTCCTCAACATTTAGACGATACAGCCTTAAATCTTGGGCATCCATATTTGAAGGAACCCGATATAGCAATAGTGAAGCAACTGCTAGGTAGAATGATAAATAAACTACCGGTACGATGAAATAGTGGGTACTGAGATGTTGCTCTCTACATCTACAGTCTGGTTTGAGTAGCTGATGGGGAAGATGATCACACAGCAGGCGAACGCGATGCAGTGTCCACTTCTGGCTCTCTGTGTCTTCGACCGGTTCGGTCATCTGCTGCCCGAGGTATGTGCACTTACTCAAAGAACGATCGGTGCGCAACCTTTGGTATTGACAGGTGACATCAACTAAGTCCCGCTGCCCACTGTCAAACATGCGACTTTCCAAACATTGTACGCATTTTGTGTGCAAATATCCAAGTACTCAACCGTTTGTACCTACCGACGTGTACTCTACTGTGGCCATAAGCTATTTGCTAACGATCTATATCGTACGTCTCGGGTGCAGCCATTCGGTGCTCATAAAACAATTGTCGCTATGCGTCGATTCCTTTCCAATGTAATATACTAACACACTGACGTACCATTCCCGTTAGGTTCAACATTTTACTTAGTCCATCTAGGTGCAATGCAATTTCTGGTAGGCTTCTCTGCACGTCTGCCTTCCATCCGTTTAGTACGTGTGTTTTCATAAGCCCCGGTAAATTCAGTATGGCTGAGGGACAATTGGAAGTATAACTATGGTCGCTCTCATCACTAGACTGCGGAGTGGAATATGAAATGGCGACATCGTGATAGTCGCTAGTCGGTTAATTGTCGGGATTGTTCACTTGCCACAGAATTTCCAGGGAAATTTCTCTTCGAATGCATAATTCAATGTGGTCACACGAGGGACAGTCGTTGAGCATTGTGTTCCAAATATCAAATTTAACATTTTATGCGTACTGTACACGGCCAAGCGATAATAACCTTTTGATTCAAACGTATCCATCGAACTGGAAACATACACAATAATTTGCCACCCTAGCTTTACTCCGTAGCAACAAACAAATCGCTCGGAAAGATCGCGCGCACGTCAATTACGCATGAGCTCATGGATGGACTGAACCATTATTCTACGATGCACTGGCTCTCTAAGCGTCATGCTAGTTAGCATTGAGCAGCTGGTCAAGCTACGGTTATGTAATCTACAACTCGATTTCAAGGAGCAGAATGTAGATGGCATAGTCTGGTGAGTAATACCATGGAGCTTACATGGTGAGGTGAATCGCGGCTGAATAATAATACGAAGAGGAAGATGCCGCAGCTCATTGTCTAGAATCCGCTTGAGAAGGTAGCAAGAATAGCATAGCATAGGTCATGATGAGTATTATATTGCAATGGGTAATATGTGAAGTCATCGCGAAATACAACCGAGTTAAATAAGCCCAATAAAGTTAGGTTACCTGTGGCTCATTCGTTCTAGGCATGTGCAATAAAGATACCTCATTGCACCAAGTCTGTAGTTAAACATTTTAGCAGGAAACTGTACCCAAACGCGACTTACATGTGGGATATAGAATATGGATGACACAAAGAAAATGACGTAGATGGAGTAAGCAACTTTTCAAGTTAGCAGGGAAATAGTGCGATTATGTCCACTGCAGGCTATCCGTGTCGTAAGGTAAAACCAGAGCCTGTTATAACAGGCTCTTGTACGAGGTGAGCGAGAATCAACTGGGATGTAGAACCACCAGGCAGTCCGTCGTTTGTTACTATTTATTTCCTCCTGATCGTTCGGTATGACCGCTAGCATATCTCGATCAATTCATCAGTGCCTAGAATGCTACCTGTACCCAAGCATTTCGATTTGGATGTCACAACGTGTTGCCGCTGTTCCGGAATCAACCTTGATAACTTGTCTGAATCTCAGTGCGTTGACCTGAAGGCGGCAGCAGTACAAGGGGGCGTGCGTACAGAGACACTTGAGATGAGATACATTGACCTCATATTGCAACCCGCAATAAGTCACGATGGCACACGAGAGGAAATGTAATAAGATTTATCTGTCAAGTGGGAATGTATCGAGAAACGAACAGATGTTAGCGGGACTTGTAATTTATTCGAGTCCCATTTAGACATCGAGCCAGCAGATAGTGGTGTCGCGCGAGTGAAAATGCCATCAGTCTGTCAGGTTGGAGTGTGACGCTTACAAGTGTTTCTAAACGGCTTCCACTTAATCATTCAAGATGAGAAATCAGTTGGCATACCAAAGGTCCCTGGTTCAAGTTGCAGTACTGCAGTATGTTGTGTATGGACTACCACAAACTAGATGTAGAAACAATAACCCTCATGAACAATAACACTACGAACGTGCTCGAGTATGGATTGAATGTAAGAAAAACAGCCATATTTTACTAGTGTTGCAAGATCTCACGTATAATTATCTAAGCAACCAATGCGACTGTCGTTGGTTAGTTAACATTTAAGCGTTAACCTAAAAATGGCAGCCATAAATTTAGTCAGAAGTGGGGCATCAACAATAGATAGAGACAGAAAGATGAATAGGGAAAAAAATGCCATCAATGCGGTTACCAGGTGGAATGATACACAAATAAGAGGTACAGTAAAACAGTAATGTCTTATCGTTAGTGTGTGTATTGCAGATGCCGTCTGCCATATGCGTTAGAAGACGGTAATATCACAGATTATCTGACAACCGCAATGAAGCGGTAACAGAAAGAATATATCTAGCAAATCCCACTGTGTCCTGTCCTACATTCGGCTTTCGAAAAAGTGCTCAAACTGTTATAGCCAATTTACAAGACGTAGCCTGCATAACATCAAATTACCCAACCGTTTGCAGATGTGGCTGTTGTAGGACTAGTTAGTAATACTCCGAGACGGTGCGCGAAAGTAAGCGTGGATATCAGAAGGCAATTGGAGTCGGACACAGCGGACTGTATTCGATAGGCTACAAAAAGACGCGGACGGATGAAGCGAGACAAGAGCGAACACGTGAGCGCAGGAAATTACAAGGCGGTCGAGTGTCGAGCCGGTCGTAAGGAAGATTAAGACGAAAAGGAATAAGGTACAACCGGTCAACATTTAAATTGTACATGAAGATGAGTTATCTTTTTGGGCGCTACAGAGCTCCCCCTAGAAGGCTGAACATAGAAAGCCTTCGATTTCGAAAAGGACTGTTGAATCGAGGTTCGTAAGGCAAAATCGTGCCGAGTAAAAATGAGCGAGCGTTCGTGTCAAATGGTGGTTCGCCGGAAGTCGGAGTCCGCTGTGCCGTTTGTGATTTGTTATTTATTGATTGCAGAGCAGGGTGCATTTCGGCGAGCCGTTGGAGCGGGCTTGTCGGACTACAAAAACTGGCTAGCCCAGAAAAAGGCCGACAGGACCTCAACCTCCGCTGCTGCCAAACGGTGCGCTTGGGAGTGGTCTCTCCTCCCGCCGCACCCCGCCCCGCGCCAAGACGGCCCTAGTCCCACGAAGAAACGACCATCGTCCCACGAGGAAACGACCATTGTCTTACTGAGAAGGGACCCACGTCCCGGAACGCCACTCAGCACGCGAAGAAGCGACAGCTCGTCCCGCGGAGAAGCGACAACCTTTCCGTGGAGAAACGACTAGCGTTCGCGTCACGGTCCTCGGAAACAGTCCTGGTGTGGGCCAATCGATCGAAGGGGAGGGTTTGGGGCATGTGGAGAGCAGAAAATAGAAAAGTACGCGCAGAGGAGGCCTAAAAAAAGAACAAACGAATGATCTGCGTGTTTAAATTTTTGGTTTTTGAATATTTTTTCGAAAAAGGTTTTTCGGAGGTTTTTGATATTTTTGTTTGTTTTCAAAACGTTAATTGACCAAAAATGGGGCAAATATATACAATATCTACAAAGCTAAAAGTATTTACACTGTACATAGTCGGAGAAACGAACCGGCTTACGCACCTCCCGACCACGGCGATTGGTCGTGGGAGGCGCGGGCTAGATTCGGGAGATGTCGGGACGGCTGAAGCTTGTAGACCGAGATCGTGGTCTGGTTGAACTGCACTAGGATGCTGAAAGCTGGTGCGGTGAGTTGTGACGTCGCACGAAGCACTACTAGACGAAGTAGGCGAGGTGGTTTCTTCCATAAAGGCGGGTTTTAGACGGTCGATGGTGACGACTTCGTGTCGACCACCGCGGTCAATAGTGTACGCCTTACTCGCACGATGTAGCACTTTGAAAGGTCCTATGTACGGCGACTGAAGAGGCTGTCGAACACCGTCTGCGCGAAGAAGGACTTGTGAACACGTAGACAGCTTCTCGGGCACGTACACTGGTGCCTTCTGCGATCGAGGAGCGGGTGGACGTAGCTCACGCATCTGGTGAGCCAAACGATCAGTGTAACTTCCTTAGTCAAAAGTGGAAGTACATGGGGCTGGTGCTACCAGCTGTTCGGGCAACCGCAGCGTGCAAATATAGACTAGCTGCGTTGGTGTGACGTCGAAACCAGTTTTAACCGTGTTTCTTAAGCCTAGGAGAACGAGGGGCAGTGTTTCAGACCATGAAGGATCTGCGTGCGCACGTAGCGCTGCCTTCAACTGGCGGTGAAAACGCTCCACCATGCCGTTAGCGGCCGGATGATACGCCGTCGTCTGAACATGACGACAGTCTAATTCCTTAAGCAACGTGACAAATGTTGACGAGACATGTGATCCACGATCAGTGATCACGATCGCTTGGCAGATGTATTGAGCTACCCAACGCGCCAGCAAAGCCTACGCTACCGTTTCCGAAGATCAGTTAGTTATTGGAATAACTTCCAACCACCTAGTGAATCGAACGACCCGGGTCAGTAGATACACAGTGCCTTGCGAAGACGGCAGAGGACCCACGAGATCGACGTGCACGTAATGAAAACGTGCGACTGGCGTCGGAAATGTGCCTAATGGGCTTCTCGTGTGCTTGTGCACCTTCGCAGGTTGATACGGAAGGCAAGCAGCTGCCCTAGTACGGACGTTCCGATTAACATTGCGCCAAACGCGTAGTGCGGTTACAAGTTTAACCGATGCACGAACGCGTGGATGCGACAAGCCTTGCAACGTCTTGAACACGGTCTGCCGAAATTCGCATGGGACGACCGGGCACGGAGGGCCCAGAGATAAATCTCAAATTGTAAATCCGTCCGATGATGTTAGCGGAACGAGTCGTATGTTCAGTGAGGAAGACCTGCGTAGTAGATCAACCTCAGGATCGTTGAGTTGTGCTGTGGCCATGGCTGCCAAGTCGATAGCAGTGCCGGCGTCAGTGGAGATAGCTTGGATGCGGGAAAGTGCATCGGCGACGGCGTTGTGCA
>CALYDF020004146.1:0-21604 GCA_944474145.2 Dicrocoelium dendriticum
GTGCATACCGACCACTGATCCATGGGCCGGAGAAGTTTGTCAAACGGGAAGCCAGTGAGCAGCAAACCCAAGGTCAAAAGTAGATCAGACAAGCAGGGAACTGAGATCCTCTCGAAAATCATGTGTTCTTTCTGTGTTCGTACGACGCAACAAATGTGAACATTATATGTAACGGAGATAACAGCGTATCGACATGTGGGTTGTGGTTCTGTGACTTATGTTCAGATAGTCCGCTAATTAAGATTGTACATATGCTTACGATTAGGTGTGCAACGTTGGCTGTTACTTCGGTAGGCCAAAAGGAACAGATCACGGTATTGGGAGGGAAAATCTCAGAAATCAAGTTGCAGGTTAGTAAATTACATAGCCCGAAGCCGCGACCGTTAAAAGGTAAAAGCTTTTTAGCAAAAATGCTGCATAGTCCAGCGAAAGCTAAACACTGCTAGCGATATCAGCAGTAAATGCAGCCCGGATGTACGGTCTCCCAAGTCTCACGTAATGTTTGGAAGCATGCAGAGTTACGCATAAATTGTACGGTTACCTCCGTCAGTAGCTGGGCGACAACAATTGACACCTACAGCTAGTGCAACCAACGGTGTTGCACATAAGAAATCGTGTTTTAGCCTTGGCCTATCGTCCACGGACGACAAGCCAAACGATCTCACTCGACAAACCTACGCTCACAAGGAACTGTAAAACAAACAATTTCTACGCAAACAACGGATGATGACAGTTATATGTTCAAACGTTTCGGAACCCATTAGCGAGTCGCTAAAATTTAGACAAGCCGAGGAGAAAGACCGCTGAGCTATAATAACCTGCGCACTAGTACTGGAACTTCTCCCAACTAGTCTTACACGCCTTTGACGAAAACCATCATTTCCACATGTAGAGGAAACTCGGTTACTGCGGGTATTGTTTGACGACCCACGTGACTTGGAAGCTGTTCCCTTAGCAAGCCACATTCTAGTGAACTCTTTCGTCGTTGCCTGCATTTTTCCTGATGGGCCATGGGCAGAAAGACGGAAGCGGAAATCCAACTTTATTTTGTCAGGTCAGCATGAGATAAAGGACGAGATACTGGTTCATGGTGTGCCAGAATTGAAGCATGACGATGGCAGTGAAAGACAGAAGCACGACAAGGAAGAATGGCGGTATATCGCAGAGCTCTAAGACATGCAGATTGTCGTGGTTTTTGAAGTCACTCGTCGAAATGCCTCCGCAATATACCAAAGTAGCAGGCTGCGAATTTGGAAACTTAACTTAGCTGCGCACGAACTGTTATCAGTAGCAATCCATGTAGGGCAAGACAAGAGGAAATTAGACCAAACAAAAATTCGGTTAAGAGGATTCCTTTAATTAGTACAGACTTCAAATACAGATGCGCCAGCCTCAGTTGTACCTATCCCAGACCAGCCATCCGTGCAAACAAACGTTTTACAAAACTTCAGCAGACCTGCACTATTTGCGCAAGTCATTCAAAGCAAATCGAGCTTCTAATAGGACAACAAACGCGACGCTACTACACCAACACTCAGGGGTTGTATTTTATGCTCTCGGAAACGCGCCACTTACATAAAACAAAAACTTGGTCTTCACATAAGTTACTGAAACTTGGCTTTCAAATGACATACTTGATTTAGAGATTGAACTCAGTGAGATATAAGTCATTTGATATTCTCGTCTATCTCGCGGTGGCGGTGTTGCTTTCTACTATCGAGATTACTTGAAATTTGAGGCCCTTACGGAATATTCACTTGCTATTCCTGACGCATTACTTTGTCGACTGCACCTAGCAGGTCAAGATGTTAATTCACAGAAGACGCGTGAGGCTTGCCGTTTAGAAGTTATCTATGGGCCCCAAACTCATCAGCAGACAGCGAGAAAATTCTGTTAAACGCCCTTTGCAATGCTGTTCCACCAAAGTACTCACACTAGCTTACAATAGGCGACTTTAATGTTACTTCACTAGTGTTGTGTTTTAATATTTTGCTTTGTTGTTTCCCTCGATTCGCTTTTCTTACTCGCACTTCTATTTAACACACGTTGGCCCATCAGGTGATTTGACATTTCATTGGTTGCAATGCAAACCTCTTTCGATTTAATTGTACTGCGCAACTGTGCGGACAGTTTCCTCCATACATATGTTCCGGTGCTGCTCTGGTCTGCCGCTTTTACGAGCTCAACAAATAGCAACGATATCCCCTAATAAACCATCATTTAAATAGAAGCTCCTTGAATTCATGGGTATGACCGTTTTTCATAAGCATATGCATTAACCAACCAGACACCGCGGTTCACACAAGCCAGCACTTCTGGACTTAATTCTGACTAATAAAGAGTTCATGGTTGAGTCAGTAGCATACGATCCTTCATCGGGTCGTAGCGATCATTCAGTCCTACCATTTGGTTATGTGTTTTATGCCAACGTTGATGATATAGAAAGAAAGACTCAAGGAACTACTACGGACTATTTTAAGCTGCACAACTTAGCAGCAGCCGTTGACTGGGACCTACAGACGCACAGTTCTGAGAATGACGGGTGGAATAAACTAGAAGGCAAAATTAATTGGGTCCTACAATAAACATCGAAGGTTTTACTATTAGGAGTACTGAGATAGACAAGTATATGGATCCGAACCAGAACAAGGAAAAGAAACAACAAAATAGATCAAATCTGGTTGCAACATTCTCTAAGCCCATGTTATTTTACAAGGCCGCATTACAAAGCAATCAGAAACTACTGCACGTCGCTCATTCAAGTTGATAAATATGAATGGCAGGAGACCATGTTGCTGAAAGTTACGACAAATGCCAATCTACTATACAGATTTGTGAATGGCAAAATCAAGGTTAAGCCCGAAATACCACAACTCATGTCGGCCAGTGGCCTAACAACTACGGCTGTGGATGTCGCGAATGCTCTACTCCTGCTGTTTTGCTCGGTAGCTACAAATACCATGGAATTTTGCCCTAGCAACTCCTAACTATTCTCGTTGGTTTATTCCGAGTCATCTTTACTCCAGCAGCTGTTGCAGGCAAGTTACAGTCTCTCCGGGATTACAGTGACCCTGGAATGGACATGGTCTTCCCAAAGTGCTAACAACCCTTTCTCCCACCATAGCAACATCACTTGCTGCCTCATTCCAGGATCTGCTTAACTCCCTTAAACGCCCAGCTAAGTAGAAAAAGGAATTATCACCCAAATACAAAGGAAGTGAGCATTCGGATTCTGCCAACTACCGACCAATTACTCTCCATCTTGTTTTATCAAACGTGATGGAATCGGTAACCGCGGATGAGCTGAGGTGATACTTTGAAAGTCAATAGATAAGTTATAATGACCGGCATGGCTTCAGACACAGACGATATTGTTTAAGTCATTTGCTGCTTACTAGGTAGTCATGGACCGGGGCGGTTGATGAAGGAGACTCCATAGGGGTGATTAAATTGGAATTTTATAAAGCATCTGACAGTGTCAATCACTTATGTCTCTTTCAAAAGTTTGCTGTCTACGGCAGCAACGGCTCCCAGCTCATCTGGTTAAAAACTACTTGCATGGCAGCCATCAGGGTAAGAATAGCTGGCACTCAATCTGCAAGCCTTTGCGTCTCTAGTGGTCTACCCCAAGGATCCGTCCTCTGCCCCGCTACTGCTCTTATTTATGATGATCTTACAGCAGACATTCTGTCTTTGATAGAAATGGTTGCAGACGATGCTAAAATATGAAGAGTAATTTGCTCAGTATCAGATTTTGTCTACCTCCAAGGTGGTCTGACTCGGATAACGAATGGGCATAAAGGAACCAGCTCCCACTGAACACTGCAAAGTGCCACCTGCTGACGGTGCGCCGCAGCCTCGACAAAACATAACTTTTGAGGCAACATGTCCTACAACAAGTGAATAGTGAAAGCGACTTAGATATATGCTTGCAAGAGGGTTTTGGTAATTCGCTCCAATTTTCGAAAGCAGCAAGTGTGGCGAACTTGAATTCGATAATTTTAAGGGGAGCTATTGGCATCTTCGAGCGACGGCTAGTACCAATACTGATTAACACCTATATTCGCCCTTACGCTGAATATGCAAATCAGGCCTGGTGTCCATGGTTAAAGGGTAACATTTGTCTATTGGAACAACCCCAAAGAAGAGCCACAAAGGTAACGCGTGGACCATCCTGTCAAAGTTACAAAGTGCATGTTTGTGTGCTCGGTGTGTTCTCATCAGAATAGCAACAGCTACACATAGATTTTACTCTCACATATGGGATACTAACTAAAAGCGTGCATCCTTGTGCATCACGGTTATCCCAAGCCCCTTATAAAGAAAGCCAATTTAACCGCCTGAAACTAATAACGCAACAACCGTCTGCACTTTAGCAATTGCTATTACTCACTAAGCATCTGTTCCCACTGAAATGGATTACCAAGACTGTGATGATTGATGACGACATTCGAAAGACACTAAGACTTACAACTTAGTGATAAAATTTGCATAACAGTTTGCTAAAGTGTAATGATTTAACCACCGATACTTTATGACTCACGTTGGAACATTTTAATTTTAATTTTCTTTTCCCCATTCATCTTGCGGGGCTTGTAAAGTTATGCTTTTCAGCCCATCATACACTTGTGAAATATTGACCTATACATTGATTTTAGGTCCGTATAGCTTATTTCTAAGTGCAGGGTATTGCATAGTCATTTGTGAATCTTATTTTTAAAAAACACCCGGACGCTTGTACCAGATTTTCCACCAACATTCTAATTAGCCTTCTTCATCTACTATAGTTAACCCTAAGTAAAAACTTTATCTATTTCTCCTACTCGCTACACATTTTACCCTGTCATTTCGCGTAATGCAAATTACTGCAATTCTATGCTACACTACCTGTTCCGCTTGACATCCGATTTAACCAACACTATCGATATGTGAGGAACTTTCTGCCGGAATAAATAATGCTGATATTCTTACGTTTTTATATTTTCTCTGATTGTACTTCTATATATTAACCATCCGCAGTGATAGTGCAACATGCTTGGAATGCGCATACCCCGGTTCATAAAGCCTACTTCGACTTAACCTGCACTGTTATGGACCTGGCAGTAATTACACCATATGTGGATAAGCAAATGCGCTCGTTTGGGTCCCAGTTGTAAGCCTATTACGTAAGGTCAAAACTTGGAATGTTAGCAATCCTCTACTCAAGTGTCTCGAATCATAACGACCCAAGTGCACGCAATTTGTAAAAGTCCACAGAACAAATCCATCCCCATCAAATTTGCTAATGGTCTCTAAAAAGGGAGCGTGAATTGTGCCCCCAATTCTTTTTATGTGAACGATATCAGTTACCGCCTACGCCACGGCCAGCCATACTTCTTCGCTGTATATATATTGGTCGTATATTTATTTTCCCAAAAAACAAAGTAACCGCTTTTGATAAAATCTGGCGTAACGTGAAGGCTTTATTATCATGGTGTCATCAGTGGCGAATAGCTTTCTCCGCTGGTACATCAAGCATCATGACCTACAAATGTTCCATACTGGGCGACATCTTTACGTTAAATCGCGTACACATCCATCTCAATACAATGGCTATAGATTTACACAAACGGCATTCTATGAGCCGCAAGTTTTTGGAGAATGTGAAATATCAATTTGCCAAGGCTATCCGAACAACTTTCTCGTGGTGCCAGCTGGGTGGTTCTGGTTTAACACGTTTCAGCAAAGAGATTGGCGGCAGTGTTTCAGGACGTGGCGGGGTTTCGTTTGGTAAGGGTTCTCATTAAAAATGCTATATATATCTGCTTAACCACAAGGTGACGCGGCGAATGTGACTCTCCATTAAATATCGTAACCACCCTTGCTTACCGGAACCATCTTATAAAACCCACGTACGGAAATCTTTCCTTTAGATACTGACTACTAGATCAAACTTATTCAAAAGAAATGCAACACATTTACAAACACAACAAAAATACCAAACCCATACCTACATTTAAGGATCCACAGGTATGAAAATGCTATTACACTAGTGCAATTTCCTTGTTCAATTGTTGTACCATTACAACGGTCATGCCACCATGGGCATGCCTCACGTAGCAGAGAAGGAAATTTATTTATTTATATGGGCATCCACTTAATCACAGCCGAGGTACAAATAGAACATTTCGGGGTCATTTTTACCCGCACTTGTCATATTGCATCTTCATTTGCCGCAATTTGCAAAAGTCAGATGTTTAACTGTTGGATTTGGCTCAGCGGCGGTTTGTAAAATTGGTAACTCCACAAAAGCTAGCGCTTATTCAACTACAGTAGTGTGGTCAACTGGAACGCCAGACTACACGGTTGCGGCAATTTTGCTTAAACCTATGCTTCTTTCCTAAGTTGATAAATCAAAACCTTATGTGTTAGGTAATATGGGACGTCATGTTAACGTCACCGGTTCGGATGGCCCTCAGTTTGAGACTGGCACAGATGAAGAATCCATAACGCCTCTATCTGCTTTAGTTCAACTTTATAACAATCATGTTAGATTCGTGATATATAAGCACCGATGGCTAACAGGTCACTAACATTAATCGCAGTTTCAGTCGCAACAATCAAGAGAATTTAGTCAAACCCATCACATCCAAGCCTGTTATAGGTAATAAGAGTAGAAATCTGAGTAGCAAATTAACTCAGACATTACTGATTTGTTTCTGTCTTCCTTCGGCTTTTTTTCCAAAGGCGCTTTACCATATCTACTCTTTAAGATTTCACAAGCACCGCTTTCCACACGACGTTTCGTGTTTACTGATTACCGTCTTCACTGGACGCGCACAACTGCAGTAATTTCAGTGCTAACAAACGAAGCAACGTGGCTCAAAAGCGTGGGTTGCCGATGTCTGTATAATGTAGTTTGGCATGCGCAAATCAATACCACCGAATAAATCGTGTATCTTCTTATAGTGTCATGCGTTTAAACCGCTTTTTCGTACTTTTCGATTCCGCTGCTATACCGCAGTACTTTACTTTAGGTACTTTACTTAGTACTCATTTTCTACATTGTCACCAAGTTGCATAAAAATGTAAGCATTAGTTTGCATGCAACTGACAAGATTTGTAATGTTGCTTTGTTGATCAGAAACAACAGAATCCGAAAGCCTAGGTCAAGTTTTCAAGGCTGCTAAGGTTAAAAAGTGTCCCCTTACTCTGCGTCAACAATCTCTGTTAGATAGTGAGCAGCGCATGAAGCATTTCAATACAATACAGGTGGCTAATTGTTTACTCACTAAAGAGAACCTCACAATGGCTTAAAGGAAAAAAAGCTTGCAACCAATATGTAGCCTCAAAAACTCTTTACCACGGTAGTGTTAAATTCTGGGCATTAAATGTAAAAAACCTAAAGAGAATTGATTAACACAGGTATCAAATACTAGAACAATAATATAGTGAGGGTATCACAAAAGTAATATTAAAATGCAAAAAGGCCATAGAGAGAAAAAGAACACGAGACAATAGGTATAAACCCATTTTTAATGACTCAGTTAAGACGACAATAATCATAATTAAGGGAAAAATTACAAAATAAAATTGACACTTTAGCTCGATTTACATAGTTAATTAACGGTTCAGTAAGGGAAACTAAAAGTTGACCTTTGACCTGACAGGTCAATTGCATGGTACCGAGCTGGGTCTGTGGCAATCGACCTCAGCATGGCCAGGAAAGCTGTAAGGCATGGAGCAACTTCTCTTGTGAGCGTAATGAATCATGAAACAGCCGAATGCAAGTCTATGCAGTTGTCGCAGGCGCACGGATGCGCAAACCTCTTTATTGATGCTGGGGACCCCATAAATTATCTTGAAGGCACGCTTTACATCGACTTGGTGCCCCGTATAGACAATATGGGCCAAAACGGCGCTGCTAATGGCTCCAGTTCTTCCTTGACGCAACCAGAGCGGGGCAGTGCTCCTTCACGCGTTTGGACAAGTGCCGTGCCGTTCGACCAATATAAGTAGCGTCAAAAACGCACTTGTTCTGATAACTAACCATAGATGAGGTCAGCAATGGCAGCGTAAACCTATTGCGTGAACAAACAGATGGTTTAGTCGAAAATTTGCACTTTAACTTAGCTGGGAATGTCGACTTGACTACCGCTGAAAGCCTTTTAGTTAGGCGCTTGGCAGCAGCATTCCGCTTAATAGCTAGTCTTGAAAGTAACCCCTTCTTCGCCGCGATTAAAACTGATACCGACTAGGGCTCCTCTTCAAAATTCTTTGAAAAAATATATCAGGGTAGCCATTCTCGCGCAGCGTATTCTTTATAAAGGCTAGTTCCTCATCCGTGGTGTCCTGTGTGTAAATCCTACGTGCTCTTGTGGTAAGACAGTGGATTAAGTTTTGCTTATATCTCAGCGGGACGAAATTGTGAGAATTCGTGTACTGAGAAATCCACGTATTTTTTCTGTTAACTTTCCGCTGGATAAATCCGTCTGGCCTCCTGGTTAACAAGACATCCAGATACAGAAGCCGATTGCAAGTTTCTGCCTCGTAGGTAAATTGCAAAGCTGCGTGAGCCCAGTTAAACCGATCGAGAACCTCATCCAGATTTATGCATTTATCCGCCACTATAAATATATCATCCATAGAACGATGGTAGTAATCGAAAGATTTTATCTCCGCTTGCGATTTTATTCGCTCCAATTTGGCCAGGAATATAACTGCGAACAATGGACCGAGGGGATATTCCATGGCTACACCATCCCTTTGTCGGTAAAATTTACCAGTAAATAGAAATTGCACATTCCATGTGCACCGCAGTAATAAGTATTTCACCTCACACACAGGTATACAAATTTTAATTTCCAACTTCCTTATCTGCTCGCAAACGTAGTCGATGTTTTCGAGCAGCGGAACGTTAGTGAAAAGCGAGACAACATCGATGAAGAGCATCACTTTCTCATAAATGTTGGCCTCCTTGATGCTCTCGACAAACTGAAAACTGTCGCGCAGGCTGTAAGCCACAAGCTGTTGTCTCACTGGTTCAAGAATTCTTACAAGCCACTGGGCAACGGCGTGGCAGGGGGAGTTAACCATTGACAGAATAGGACGAAGCGGGATGTCGGCCTTATGGATTTTGGTAAGCCGTAAATTATCGAAATGTTTGTGTCACAAGGTCTAAGACTGTCATACAATGCATCGGTTAAGTACCCGTGGCCCGAAGCTGTTGAAGGCTTTTATTGATCTGTCTCTCAGTCTGTTCCGTTTGGTCAGCTTCCCTCGTGTCGCAGGAAATCTTCGTCTCATCGCTCAAAATGTTTGTGAGTTTACCAATATAGTCTTTTCTGTCTATAAATACAATACCGGCACCCGTTTCCGGTTTGCAAAGAATGACCTTCTCATTGTGTTTAAGCCCCTTCCGTGCGTCTATGTGCTTTCTTGTTAATGGACCGCGGTTATGGACACGATGTTTACGATATGGCAACAATGTACCAAGAAGCACTTAAAGCTTTTGAGATCCATATTAGACGTAAGTGTTAACCCATTCGTTTGGTCATATAGGTTTTCGAATTGCAACACGTAATGAAGTTGGTTGTATCTACATCTAGGTGCACAAAATTTTATTTTATGCAAAATAACTAAGTATTGTTGTATCCAGTTTCACGCTAGAAAGATGGTGTACTAGTGACTCTAGATGGGAATTTTCAATTTGCATAAACTATCCAAGCCTCCGTCAGGCGGGGAGAAGCTCAATCCGTTCCTGTGTTTTTCCACAAGTTTGCTAAAGCCAAAACAAGTGTTTAATTTTTGGATTAGTGGGTTGAGCTTAATGATTATCCCGCTAGCTTTTGAAAGCAGCTACATCGTAATCGGATTTATCCTAATAGCAAACGCCTAGACGACATGCGCTTAACCAACGTGATACGGGGCAGTCCATGCTAGCGTAAATCGAAACGCATATTGCAAAACGCCATGTAGCAAAGGGGGATTTAACCGCAGAGGAAAAACAGATGTTTTGAGATTATGTCCAGTCTATTACCATTAATCGTGTACATCGGAGGCGTTTGGATTTAGAAAAACGCAGAGCCAGATAACATGAAAAGCTGTGTTTCCGAACAAGCCCGAAAAGTACGTACACAAACTTTCTGGCGTGAAACTGGATACAACTTTAATTGAAGCACAATCGTTTGAAATAAAATTTTGTGCACCTAGATGTAGATACAACCAACTTCATTACGTGTTGCAATTCGAAAACCTATATGACCAAACGAATGGGTTAACACTTACGTCTAATATGCATCTCAAAAGCTTTAAGTGCTTCTTGGTACATTGTTGCCATATCGTAAACATCGTGCCCATAACCGCGGTCCAGTAACAAGAAAGCACATAGACGCGCGGAAGGGGCTTAAACGCAATGAGAAGGTCATTCTTTGCAAACCGGAAACGGGTGCCGGTATTGTATTTATAGACAGCAAAGACTATATTGGTAAACTCACAAACATTTTGAGCGATGAGACGAAGATTTCCTGCGACACGAGGGAAGCTTACCAAACGGAACAGACTGAGAGACGGATCAATAAAAGCCTTCAACAGCTTCGGGCCACGGGTACTTAACCGATGCATTGTACGACAGTCTTAGACCTTGTGACACAAACATTTCGATAATTTACGGCTTACCAAAATCCATAAGGCCGACATCCCGCTTCGTCCTATTCTGTCAATGGTTAGCTCCCCCTGCCACGCCGTTGCCCAGTGGCTTGTAAGAATTCTTGAACCAGTGAGACAACAGCTTGTGGCTTACAGCCTGCGCGACAGTTTTCAGTTTGTCGAGAGCATCAAGGAGGCCAACATTTATGAGAAAGTGATGCTCTTCATTGATGTTGTCTCGCTTTTCACTAACGTTCCGCTGCTCGAAAACATCAATTACGTTTGCGAGCAGATAACGAAGTTGGAAATTAAAATTTGTATACCTGTGCTTGAGTTGAAAAACTTATTACTGCGGTGCACATGGAATGTGCAATTTCTATTTACTGGTAAATTTTACCGGCAAAGGGATGGTGTAGCCATGGAATACCCCCTCGGTCCATTGTTCGCAGTTATATTCCTGGCCAAATTGGAGCGAATAAAATTGCAAGCGGAGATAAAATCTTTCGATTACTACCATCGTTCTATGGATGATATATTTATAGTGGCGGATAAATGCATAAATCTGGATGAGGTTCTCGATCGGTTTAACTGGGCTCACGCAGCATTGCAATTTACCTACGAGGCAGAAACTTGCAATCGGCTTCTGTATCTGGATGTCTTGTTAACTAGGAGGCAAGACGGAGTTATCCAGCGGAAAGCTAACAGAAAAAATACGTGGATTTCTCAGTACACGAATTCTTACAATTTCGTCGTGCTGAGATATAAGCAAAACTTATCCACTGTCTGACCACAAGAGCACGTAGAATTTACACACAGGACACCATGGATAAGGAACTAGCCTTTATAAAGAATACGCTGCGCGAGAATGGCTACCCTGATAAATTTTTTCAAAGAATTTTGAAGAGGAGCCCTAGTCGGTATCAGTTTTAATCGCGGCGAAGAAGGAGTTACTTTCAAGACTAGCTTTTAAGGGGAATGCTGCTGCCGAGCGCCTAACCAAAAGGCTTTCAGCGGTAGTCAAGTTGACATTCCCAGCTAAGTTAAAGTGCAAATTTTCTACTAAACCATCTGTTTGTTCACGCAATAGGTTTACGCTGCCATTGCTGACCTCATCTATGGTTAGTTATCAGAACAAGTGCGTTTTTGACGCTACTTATATTGGTCGAACGGCACGGCACTTGTTCAAACGCATGAAAGAGCACAGCCCCGCTCTGGTTGCGTCAAGGAAGAACTGAAGCCATTAGCAGCGCCGTTTTGGCTCATATTGTCTATACGGGGCACCAAGTCGATGTAAAGCGTGCCTTCAGGATAATTTATGGGGTCCCCAGCATCAATAAAGAGGTTTGCGCATCCGCGCGCCTGCGACAACTGAATCGACTTGCATTCGGCTGTTTCAAGATTCATTACGCTCACAAGAGAAGTTGCTCCATGCCTTACAGCTTTCCTGGCCATGCTGAGGTCGATTGCCACAGACCCAGCTCGGTACCATGCAATCGACCTGTCGGGTAAAAAAGGCAACTTTTGGTTTCCGTTACTGAACCGTTAATTAACTATGTAAATCGAGCTAGAAGGTCAATTTTAGTTTAAAATCTTACCTTTAATATTGATTGTAATTGTCTTAACTGAGTCATCCATAATTGGTTTTTACCTGTTGTCTCGTTTTCTTTTTTTTCCCTATGGGCTTTTTAAAGTTTAATATTATGTTTTGCAAAATGGTCACTAAATTATAGTGCTAGTATTTTATACCTCTGGTACTCATTTCTCTTTAGGTTTGTTACATTTAATGCCCTGAGTTTAACGCTACTTTGGTAAACAATTTTTGAGTGCTACATATTTGTTTCACGCGTTTTTTCCTTCACTCTATTGTGGGGTTCTCTTTGGTGAGTATACAAATAGCCACCTGTATTGCATTGAAATACTTCATGCGCTGCTCATTATCTATCAGAAATTGTTGACTCAGAGGAAGCGGACACTTTTAAACCTTAAAAGCCCTGAAAACTTGACCTAGGCTTTCGGCTTCTGTTGCTTCTGATTAACAAAGCAACATGACAAATCTTGTTAGTTGCATGCAAACTAATGCTTTCATTTTTATGCAACTTGTTGACAATGTAGAAAATGAGTACCAAGTAAAGTACCTAGAGTAAAGTACTGCGGTAAAACAGCGGAACCGAAAAGTACGAAGAATCGGTTTAAACGCATGACACTATAAGAAGATACACGATTTATTCGGTGGTATTGATTTGCGCATGCCAAACAACATTATACAGACATCGGCAACCCACGCTTTTGATCCACGTTGCTTCGTTTGTTAGCACTGAAATTACTGCAATTGTGCTCGTCCAGTGAAGACGGTAATTAGTAAACACGAAACGTCGTGTGGAAAGCGGTGCTTGTGAAATCTTAAAGATAGATATGGTAAAGCGCCTTTGGGAGAAAAGCCGAAGGAAGTCAGAAACAAATCAGTAATGTCTGAGTTAATTTGCTATTCGGATTTCTACTCTTATTACCTGTAACAGGCTTGGATGTGATGGGTTTGACTAAATTCTCTTGGTTGTTGCGACTGCAACTGCGATTAATGTGAGTGACCTGTTAGCCATCGATGCTTATTTATCACGAATCTAAAATGATTGTTATAAAGTTGAACTAAAGCAGATCGAGGCGTTGTGGATACTTCATCTGTGCCAGTCTCAAACTGAGGGCTATCCGAATCGGTGACGTTAACATGACGTCCCATATTATCTAGCACATAAAGTTTTGACGTATCAACTTAGGAAAGAAGCATAGGTGTAAGCAAAATCGCCGCAACCGTGTAGTCTGGCGTTCCAGATGACCACACCACTGTAGTTGAATAAGCGCTAGCTTTTGTGGAATTACCAATTTTATAAACCGCTGCTGAGCAAAATCCAACAGTAAAAAATCTGACTTTTGCAAATTGCGGCAAATGAAGATGCAATATGACAAGTGCGGGTAAAAATGACCCCGAAATGTTCTATTTGTACCTTGGCTGTGATTAAGTGGCTGCCTATATAAATAAATTTCCTTCTCGGCTACGTGAGGCACGCCCATGGTGGCATGACCGTTGTAATGGTTCAACAATTGAACAAGGAAAGTGCACTAGTGTAATAGCATTTTCATACCCGTGGATCCTTAAATGTAGGTATGGGTTTGGTATTTTTGTTATGTTTGTAAATGTGTTGCATTTCTTTTGAATAAGTTTGATCTAGTCGTCAGTATCTAAAGGAAGGGTTTCCGTACGTGGGTTTTATAAGATGGTTCCGGTAAGCAAGGGTAGTTACTTTATTTAATGGAGAGTCACATCCGCCACGTCACCTTGTGGTTAAGCAGGTATATGTAGCTTTTTTAATGAGAACCCTTACCAGACGAAACCCCGTCACGTCCTGAAACACTGCCGCCAAACTCTTTGCTGAAACGCGTTAAACCAGAACCACCCAGCTGGCACCACGAGGATGTTGTTCGGATAGCCTTTGCAAATTGATATTTCACATTCTCCAAAAACTTGCGGCTCATAGAATGCCGTTTGTGTAAATAAATAAACCATTGTATTGAGATGGATGTGTACGCGATTTAACGTAAAGATGTCGCCCAGTATGGAACATTTGTAGATCCTGACGCTTGATGTATCAGCGGAGAAAGCTATTCGCCACTGATGACACCATGATAATAAAGCCTTCACGTTACGCCAGATTTTCTCAAAAGCTGTTACTTTGTTCTTTGGGAAAATAAATATACGACCAATATATATTCAGCGAAGAAGTATGGCCGGCCTTGGCGTAGGCGGTAACTGATATCGTTCACATAAAAGGAATTGGGGGGCACAATTCACGCTCCCTTTTTAGAGACCATTAGCAAATTTGATGGGGATGAATTTGTTCTGTGGACTTTTACAAATTGCGTGCACTTGGGTCGTTATGATTCGAGACACTCGAGTAGAGGATTGCTAACATTCCAAGTTTTGACCTTACGTAATAGGCTTACAACTGGGACCCAAACGAGCGCATTTGCTTATCCACATATGGTGTAATTACTGCCAGGTCCATAACAGTGCAGGTCAAGTCGAAGTAGGCTTTATGAACCGGGGTATGCGCATTCCAAGCAGGTTGCACTATCACTGCGGATGGTTAATCTATGGAAGTACAATCAGCGAAAATATAAAAACGTAAGAATATCAGCATTACTTATTCCGGCAGAAAGTTCCTCACCTATCGATAGTGTTGGTTAAATCAGATGTCAAGCAGAAGAGGTACTGTAGCATAGAATTGCAGTAATTTGCATTACGCGAAATGACAGGGTAAAATGTGTAGCGAGTAGGGGAAATAGATAAAGTTTTTATTTAGGGTAAACTATAGTAGATGAAGAAGGCTAATTAGAATGTTGGTGGAAAATCTGGTACAAGCTTCCGGGTGCTTTTCGAAAATAAGATTCACAAATGACTATGCAATACCCTGCACTTAGAAATAAGCTATACGGACCTAAAATCAATGTATAGGTCAATATTTCACAAGTGTATGATGGGCTAAAATGCATAAATTTACAAGCCCCGCAAGATGAATAGGGAAAAGAAAATTAAAATTAATATGTTCCAACATGAGTCATAATGTATCGGTGGTTAAATCATTACACTTTAGCAAACTGTTATGCAAATTTTATCACTAAGTTGTAAGTCTTAGTGTCTTTCGAATGTCGTCATCAATCATCACAATCTTGGTAATCCATTTCAGTGGGAACAGATGCTTAGTGAGTAATAGCAATTGCTAAAATGCAGACGGTTGTTGCGTTATTAGTTTCAGGCGGTTAAATTGGCTTTCTTTATAAGGGGCTTGGGATAACCGTGATGCACAAGGATGCACGCTTTTAGTTAGTATCCCATATGTGAGAGTAAAATCTATGTGTAGCTGTTGCTATTCTGATGAGAACACACCGAGCACACAAACATGCACTTTGTAACTTTGACTGGATGGTCCACGCGTTACCTATGTGGCTCTTCTTTGGGGTTGTTCCAATAGACGAATGCTACCCTTTAACCATGGACACCAGGCCTGATTTGCATATTCAGCGTAAGGGCGAATATAGGTGTTAATCAGTATTGGTACTAGCCGTCGCTAGAAGATGCCAATAGCTCCCCTTAAAATTATCGAATTCAGGTTCGCCACACTTGCTGCTTTCGAAAATTGGAGCGAATTACCAAAACCCTCTTACAAGCATATATCTAAGTCGCTTTCACTATTCACTTGTTGTAGGACATGTTGCCTCAAAAGTTATGTTTTGTCGAGGCTGCGGCGCACCGGTCAGCAGGTGGCACTTTGCAGTGTTCAGTGGGAGCTGGTTCCTTTATGCCCATTCGTTATCCGAGTCAGACCACCTGGAGGTAGACAAAATCTGATACTGAGCAATTACTCTTCATATTTAGCATCGTCTGCAACCTTTTCTATCAAAGACAGAATGTCTGCTGTAAGATCATCATAAATAAGAGCAGTAGCGGGGCAGAGGACGGATCCTTGGGGTAGACCACTAGAGACGCAAAGGCTTGCAGATTGAGTGCCAGCTATTCTTAACCCTGATGGCTGCCTATGCAAGTAGTTTTTAACCAGATGAGCTGGGAGCCGTTGCTGCCGTAGACAGCAAACTTTTGAAAGAGACATAAGTGATTGACACTGTCAGATGCTTTATAAAATTCCAATTTAATCACCCCTATGGAGTCTCCTTCATCAACCGCCCCCGGTCAATGACTACCTAGTAAGGCAGCAAATGACTGAAACAAGATCGTCTGTGTCTGAAAGCCATGCCGGTCATTATAACTTATCTATTGAGCTTTCAAAGTATCACCTCAGCTCAGTCGCCGCGATTACCGATTCCATCACGTTTGATAAAACAGGATGGAGAGTAATTGGTCGGTAGTTGGCAGAATCCGAATGCGCACTTCCTTTGTATTTGGAGTGATAATTCCTTTTTCTACTTAGCTGGGTGTTTAAGGGAGTGAAGCAGACACTGGAAAGAGGCAGCAAGTGGTGTTGCTATGGTGGGAGAAAGGGTTGTTAGCACTTTGAGAAGACCATGTCCATTCCAGTGTCACTGTAATCCCGGAGAGACTGTAACTTGCCTGCAACAGCTGCTGGAGTAAAGATGACCCGGAATAAACCAACGAGACTAGTTAGGAGTTGCTAGGGCAAAGTTCCATGGTATTTGTAGCTACTGAGCAAAACAGCAGGAGTAGAGCATTCGCGACATCCACAGCCGTAGTTGTTAGGCCACTGGCCGACATGAGTTGTGGTATTTCGGGCTTAACCTTGATTTTGCCATTCGCAAATCTGTATAGTAGATTGGCATTTGTCGTAAATTTCAGCAACATGGTCTCCTGCCATTCATATTTATCAACTTGAATGAGCGACGTGCAGTAGTTTCTGATTGCTTTGTAATGCTGCCTTGTAAAAATAACATGGGCTTAGAGAATGTTGCAACCAGATTTGATCTATTTTGTTGTTTCTTTTCCTTGTTCTGGTTCGGATCCATATACTTGTCTATCTCAGTACTCCTAATAGTAAAACCTTCGATGTTTATTGTAGGACCCAATTAATTTTGCCTTCTAGTTTATTCCACCCGTCATTCTCAGAACTGTGCGTCTGTAGGTCCCAGTCAACGGCTTGCTGCTAAGTTGTGCAGCTTAAAATAGTCCGTAGTAGTTCCTTGAGTCTTTCTTTCTATATCATCAACGTTGGCATAAAACACATAACCAAATGGTAGGACTGAATGATCGCTACGACCCGATGAAGGATCGTATGCTACTGACTCAACCATGAACTCTTTATTAGTCAGAATTAAGTCCAGAAGTGCTGGCTTGTGTGAACCGTGGTGTCTGGTTGGTTTAAGTGCATATGCTTATGAACAACTGCCATACACATGAATTCAAGGAGCTTCTATTTAAATGATGGTTTATTAGGGGATATCGTTGCTATTTGTTGAGCTCGTAAAAGCGGCAGACCAGAGCAGCACCGGAACATATGTATGGAGAAAACTGTCCGCACAGTTGCGCAGTACAATTAAATCGAAAGAGGTTTGCATTGCAACCAATGAAATGTCAAATCACCTGATGGGCCAACGTGTGTTAAATAGAAGTGCGAGTAAGAAAAGCGAATCGAGGGAAACAACAAAGCAAAATATTAAAACACAACACTAGTGAAGTAACATTAAAGTCGCCTATTGTAAGCTAGTGTGAGTACTTTGGTGGAACAGCATTGCAAAGGGCGTTTAACAGAATTTTCTCGCTGTCTGCTGATGAGTTTGGGGCCCATAGATAACTTCTAAACGGCAAGCCTCACGCGTCTTCTGTGAATTAACATCTTGACCTGCTAGGTGCAGTCGACAAAGTAATGCGTCAGGAATAGCAAGTGAATATTCGGTAAGGGCCTCAAATTTCAGGTAATCTCTATAGTAGACAAAGCAACACCGTCACCGCGAGATAGACGAGAATATCAAATGACTTATATCTCACTGAGTTCAATCTCTAATCAAGTATTCCATTTGAAAGCCAAGTTCAGTAACTTATGTGAAGACCAAGTTTTTTGTTTATGTAAGTGGCGCGTTTCCGAGAGCATAAATACAAACCCCTGAGTGTTGGTGTAGTAGCGTCGCGTTTGTTGTCCTATTAGAAGCTCGATTTGCTTTGAATGACTTGCGCAATAGTGCAGGTCTGCTGAAGTTTTGTAAAACGTTTGTTTGCACGGATAGGCTGGTCTGGGATAGGTACACTGAGGCTGGCGCATCTGTATTTGAAGTCTGTACTCAATTAAAGGAATCCTCTTAACCGAATTTTTGTTTGGTCTAATTTCCCTCTTGTCTATTGCCCTACATGGATTGCTACCTGATAACAGTTCGTGCGCAGCTAAGTTAAGTTTCCAAATTCGCAGCCTGCTACTTTGGTATATTGCGGAGGCATTTCGACGAGTGACTTCAAAAACCACGACAATCTGCATGTCTTAGAGCTCTGCGATATACCGCCATTCTTCCTTGTCGTGCTTCTGTCTTTCACTGCCATCGTCATGCTTCAATTCTGGCACACCATGAACCAGTATCTCGTCCTTTATCTCATGCTGACGTGACAAAATAAAGTTGGATTTCCGCTTCCGTCTTTCTGCCCATGGCCCATCAGGAAAAATGCAGGCAACGACGAAAGAGTTCACTAGAATGTGGCTTGCTAAGGGAACAGCTTCCAAGTCACGTGGGTCGTCAAACAATACCCGCAGTAACCGAGTTTCCTCTACATGTGGAAATGATGGTTTTCGTCAAAGGCGTGTAAGACTAGTTGGGAGAAGTTCCAGTACTAGTGCGCAGGTTATTATAGCCCAGCGGTCTTTCTCCTCGGCTTGTCTAAATTTTAGCGACTCGCTAATGGGTTCCGAAACGTTTGAACATATAACTGTCATCATCCGTTGTTTGCGTAGAAATTGTTTGTTTTACAGTTCCTTGTGAGCGTAGGTTTGTCGAGTGAGATCGTTTGGCTTGTCGTCCGTGGACGATAGGCCAAGGCTAAAACACGATTTCTTACGTGCAACACCGTTAGTTGCACTAGCTGTAGGTGTCAATTGTTGTCGCCCAGCTACTGACGGAGGTAACCGTACAATTTATGCGTAACTCTGCATGCTTCCAAACATTACGTGAGACTTGGGAGACCGTACATCCGGGCTGTATTCACTGCTGTTTTTCGCTAGCAGTGTTTAGCTTTCGCTGGACTATGCAGCATTTTTGCTAGAAAGCTTTTGCCTTTTAACGGTCGCGGCTTCGGGCTATGTAATTTACTAACTAGCAACTTGATTTCTGAGATTTTCCCTCCCAATACCGTGATCTGTTCCTTTTGGCCTACCGAAGTAACAGCCAATGTTGCACACCTAATCGGAAGCATACGTACAATCTTAATTAGCGGACTATCTGAACATAAGTCACAGAACCACAACCCACATGTCGATATGTTGTTATCTCCGTTACATATAATGTTCACATTTGTTGCGTCGTACGAACACAGAACGAAAACATGATTTTCGAGAAGATCTCAGTTCCCTGCATGTCTGATCTACTATTGACCTTGGGTTTGCTGCTCACTGGCCTCCCGTTTGACAAACTTCTCCGGCCCATGGATCAGTGGTCGGTATGCACTTTTAGGTTGCTCTGCTCACAAAGTTTGGAATGCCTCAGTTGCCTGATCCGGTCAGCGGGTTTTATGGTGGTGCGTTACTAGGCGCACGAGTAACCACAATCACACAGGCTTTGTGTAGTGAAATGCAGAAGCGAACAGTAGCGCCAGTGTGGCAGTATACATCCACATAAACCTAAGAATCAGCTCACAGTACTGAAAGTATTTTAAGCCGAATAGCACAAAAGACCGTCTGACCTGAGGAAACAATCCTGCAACGTAAATAGACCAATATAAGGTTCCGGATAGAAAAAGCTCGAATTTTTATCCTGGACGATCTGTCTAAACAATGATCACAAACCAACCATGAGGAAATGGAGTCCAAAACAAGTCGTAACTTGTCAGCTTGAAGAAACCAGAAGGTTTAGTCCCTACATTTAGAAGAGTTTAAATTAGGTATCGGGATGTGGACGAAAGTACGATTTCATCTAGATCATGTTGACAAGTAGAAGGCGTCCAATCGGTTGTAGTTACGCATCCCAATACGACCTCGTCAACATACTTAATTTAAATAACAGTAGATGACATGCGGAGCTTGTAAATGCTCAAAAAATAGTGCAGGTATGAAGATGGCTCTTTATAGCACCTCTACCATAAAGCAATGCAAAAGCCTTCGCCCCATTAATCTTGGCAAAATGAGTGCGGTTGATGAAATAATCGTTAAACATGCCATAGACACTTGCTAGAACCGAAGTTGTAGACAACTTGTTAAGCAAGATTGGTTTGTCACCGCTACTAAAAGCATCACTGCAGTCGAGAAACGGGAGGCTAACTGCTTCGCTTTTTTCTTCCAGTGCAGACGCTACAGAAGACAGGACACCACATCCAGTACGGAGCGGTCATATTTTAAACAAACTTGTTTATATATTATCTGCATTGGAGCGTGTACAAATCGGAGAAGCAAGCTGTTTCTCTAGGACCTACAATATCACCGATGTATATGCTATTGAACGTTATACTTTAGGTACATTATTTTAGCGGATTTTATTCTAATAGAGCCTCAAATTTTACGGATGCTGCCATCCATAACACATCGGTAGAAAATTGCGGTCAGAAGGTCCGCAAGATAATCTGCGCGGTGCTTTGGAACGAGCGGCGCTAATGCGCTGGATCCAACAAGGTTTATTTTACTACAATTTTTTAATTTCTTAGAAGACATTGAACCAGACAAAGAGGATTATCTGACCTATGATGGTAAAGTAGGGCAACGAATAAATACATTGTTGAGAACCACACAAATTCAGGTCTTGATATTTTACAAATCCATGATATAAATGTCGCTTATCTGAGACTTCAGTCTACATCTGTGTAGCGAAACTCTCATATACAGACAGCAGACCAAAAATCGTGAGATCATCACCTCTTCTACAATGCGGTAACATAGTTATAAAAAACACCAACATTATGTCTAGGATTGTGAATGGCTAAAGAGAGACCTTTAAGTTGCTTCCTGCTTTTGCCTTTATAAGGTTGTACCTTGCTTCTCCTAAGTTGCTTCAGTAGCAGCAAATTTAAGCTATCCGTCAGTAGGTGGAAGCTAACAACAGGGAAGTACCGATTAAATCAGAAGTTAATGTATTCTATCAAGGTACACATTCATAAAGGAAACTTTTGTCTTTAGGAACTGAAAAGTCCTTTGAGACAAACCTCTTTCGAAGTTTGCAATATTTTTCTATCTAGCCAGCCCTCTGTGTCCCGTCGGATTTAAATAATTCTTATCAAATAGACTAACTTGGTCTTGGCCAGTACATGACTTGGAATACCTTCAGAATGCCG
>CALYDF020004147.1:0-21529 GCA_944474145.2 Dicrocoelium dendriticum
TTTTCACGGCTATAAAGGAACCTCTCATTGCTTGCCAGGAGAGCATACTGATCAGCAGGCAAACCGGTGCATGCCTCATGGAACCATCTACGGCAAAGATCGCATTGCATACCACCCGACAAGTCGGTTACAGGTATAGAGCATCTCTCTAAGCCGCATAGATAGACTGAATCAGCTGTTTTAAGACCCGAAGGCAAACCCACAACTTCTAATCATCTTGACAGCAATGAAGAAAAGGTAAGAACAATGAAAAGGTGAGGACCGGCTTACGAAGGACTACAATGCAGACAGCGAGAGCAAAGTCGGATAATACCGCAAGTAAAACGTACATGGCGGTTTGTATATATATAAATAGTATACGCATGTTAACTCGGTGTATGTTTTGTATTGAAGGATGTTAATGTGGTTCACATAGTTTGTTGTTGTGATAGACCACAGGAGTATAGGCAATCACTTGGCGCCGCATTTGTAACTGTCATCATGGTGGGACCGTTTGATGACAGGTCGGCGGTGAAAGTTAAATTTTTGTGGTGGCAACTGGTACATCTATTTTTCGATTTTAGTAAATGGCCTTCATAATACTAAGGATAGATAGCATTAATTAATGAAAATCGTTTAATAGTAATACATGAAGTATCGTGTGCAAACATTTTACTGAGGTAAAGTGGTTAAAGTGAGTAAGGTCGTAATGGGGGCGGAAAATCAAGGGATGGGAATGTAACGAAATCGAAACCGCCATGGGTCGTTTTAAAGACTACTTAAATGATCTCTTTCTTTTCTCTTTCGTTTGCAGATTCTCGAGAAACCGCAGACATATAAAAACGTGCGAAGGCACTTTACCGACCCAAAAACTCTGACATTCCCTTTTTGTTTTGATTGTCTTATCAAGGTCCTGTACACTCCTCTGTTTTTTCCTCTTGTGGATAAACGTGCTTCCTCCGTGTCTGCTCGTTTTGCCCGTGTCACGCTTGCGTATTGCGATTCTGTGAGTGCCCGGTTGCTGTGTGTGCTTCTCGCGTCGTGTGTCTGCTGTGATTGACCGTGCTGCTTTCTACCGCCGTTGATTCGTTCCGTGCCCGTTTTCCAGCTCCCGCCGGTACCCCATTCCAGGAACTCCGTTACGTTTGGTGACAGAGGTGGGATCGCAATGGAGAAGGAAAATGTCAGCCCCCCAAAAATGAAATCGCAACTACGTGTTGTTACCCAGGATTTTTCGGATTTTCGACCTGTGATGAGGCAACCCCCAGTTTTTCGGCCTGGGGATGATTTTGACAATTGGGAGTTCCATGTATCCTTATACCTTTCCAGTATTCCCGAAAAGCACGTGGGCCCTTACGTTCTCCGTTTTTTGAGCGAAGAAGCCACGCGTCTCTTCCGCGCAACTGGAATCCCTCCAACGGCGCCAGCTTCAGAAATATGGGAATCACTGCGCGGACTGTTTCCGAAACAGGAAGCCGCAGTCCTGTATAGACAGAAATTCGCTGCTCGTACCCAACAGTCGGGAGAAACAGTCGAAGCGTTCGCTCGCGCACTTCAGGAGCTCTCCTTGAGAGCCTTTCCCGATCTCTCCAACGCCGAGCGGGATAAGTGGCTGGCTGAGCGTTTTCGCACCGGGTTACACGACAGGTCCCTAGGTCACCAACTAGCTGGGATGCTGCCATGCAGTTTCGTGGATGCCATGAACAAGGCACAGTTCCACGAGTCCCTGGATTCAATGGACGAACGCGACGAGTATGCACGGGCCACTTTGTGTTCGGCACTGAGAAACGTGTCCATTTCCGACAGCAGAGCATCTAACTTCAACTCCATTCCGTCCAGGCGCGATTGTTGGTACTGCCGTTGCGTTGGAAATCGTGCACAATTTTGCGGACATAACCCACCGATCAAGCCGCGACGTTCGCAAGGTAAGTCACGTCTTCATCCATCCGGCTTCCTTGCGTCCACTTTTGTTTGTAATGCTCCGTTTCGACCTTTAACCACCGTTGGCTGCCTCAATGGTTTTAACATACAGTTCTTGCTTGATACCGGTGCGTCATGTTCGTTGTTGCGTCTAGAAATAGCCGACCGCCTCGGGGGTCACCGGGCCACTACTCAGAGAAAGCCACGAGTGTTAACGGCCAACGGGGCTGAGTTGCCCGTCGAATTCGCAGTGTTGGCTCAAGTCCAACTGGAACATGTTACTACAGTACACGAGTTTCTAGTTTGTCGTAACCTAAGTTGGGACGCCATCCTAGGGATGGATTTTTTGGCTAAGCATGGAAGCTTGCTGCAACTTGGTACCGCGAATCTATTACCAAAGTCCACTTCTGTCAACACGCAGCTGTGTCACTCACGGGGAGTTTGCACAGTTTTAGAAGCCACCTCGAAACCATCACAGTTCGAGACTGATGTCATTGAGCCTTTGCGTAACCACAGTGGTATTTCCCCAGACTCGAAAGCCTCGCTTCTCTCTATGCTGCGTAATTATGAGGATCTGTTTTGCGACACTCAACTTGGGCGCACCAACGTCGTCCAACACGAAATTGATACAGGGAGTCAGCATCCTATTCGCCAGCGGGCGCGAAGGGTGCCCATTCATTACGAAGCCCAGCTAGATCGCATGATCCAGGAGATGCTTGATATGCGCGTTATTCGCCCATCAACATCGCCTTGGTCGTCTCCTATCGTACTCGTGAAGAAGAAGGATGGTTCTCTACGACTTTGTGTAGATTACCGAAAGCTAAACGAAGTCACCCGTAAAGACCCCTTCCCCCTCCCTCGCATTGACGCCACATTTGATGCTCTTCATGGTGCGCGATGGTTTACTACTCTCGATTTGGCCGCCGGGTATTGGCAAGTGGAGGTCCGTCCGTCCGATAGGGAGAAAACCGCGTTCATTGTACCATCCGGGCTGCATAAATTCGAGACCATGCCCTTCGGGTTGGCTAATGCCCCAGCCACCTTCCAGCGCCTGATGCAGAAAGTATTGGAGGGCCTCGTACCCAAGGAATGTTTGATATATTTGGATGATGTGATAGTGCATGGTAGGTCGGTCGAAGAGCACAACACCCGTCTACGTACAGTTTTGGAGCGGTTACGGCAGGCTGGATTAAAGCTGAAGGGACGGAAGTGCCGTTTTCTCCGCGAGCAGGTTAACTTTTTGGGACACGTAATAACGCCAGACGGCATTCAAACTGACCCTGACAAGTGCGAACGGATAAGGTCGTGGCCACAACCCAGATCAGTTGATGAATTGCGTAGTCTTTTGGGACTAGCATCTTACTACCGGAGGTTTGTGCGCAATTTTGCTTCGATCTCGGCGCCGTTACATCGCCTGACGGAAAAGGGACGGAAGTTTGTTTGGACGGACGAGTGTGCCAGCGCTTTCGGACAACTGAAAGAATGCCTCACGTCGCCACCGCTGTTAGGTCTCCCGGATACTTCCGAACGAGCTGGGCCTTTTGTCCTAGACACCGACGCCAGTAACGAGGCGATTGGCGCTGTTTTGTCACAGAAAACTTCTGTTGGGGAAACAGTGATCTTTTATGCAAGCCGCCGACTGGACAAGCGAGAGCGTAAGTATAGCACAACGAGAAGTGAGATGTTGGCCTTGGTGTATTTCTTGAAGTATTTTCGACTATATTTACGCGGAAAACCTTTCCTTGTGCGGACTGACCATCAATCTCTGCAATGGTTACAAAACTTCCGTGACCCGGAGGGACAAGTCGCGCGGTGGCAAGAACGCCTACAAGAGTACGATTTTACCTGTGCGTACCGGCCGGGAGCACGGCATGCCAACGCAGATGCCCTTTCTCGAATTCCCGCTCTGGACGAAATAAATGCAGTTCTACACCACTCGGAAACTGATACAACGTGGTCAGAGGATCAAGCCCAAGCCCCATATATATCTAACATTTATATGCGGCAAGTGGAAGGATCGTCTAAACCATCGGGTACGGAAATGCAATTCCGTTCGAAAGACGGACGCTCACTATGGGACCACTGGAGCCGATTGAGAATCATTGGTGGGACGCTGTTCCTCATGGATGACCTGGGCCCGAAAGTGATTACTCCTATGTCGAGAGTGCCGGGCGTACTACAAGCAGTCCATCAGCAGTTAAGTCACGCTGGCCAGCTAAAGACGGAGACAGCCATACGTCAACGGTATTGGTGGCCAGGAATCCACGCCGACGTCGTGAAGCTATGTAACGCCTGCGAGACCTGCGCCGCTATCAAATCGAAGACCCCCTTATCCCGGGCCCCATTGGAACCGATAGTTGCCACGTCCCCAGGTCAGCGAGTCGGAGTCGATCTAATGGGGCCTTTGCCAGTCACATGGAACGGGAACCGCCACCTCCTTGTTCTTATAGATTATTTTACGAAATGGTGCGAGGCCATACCTATCAAAAATCCGGATGCGGCAACGGTTGCGTCAGCCATCGTAAATGAGTGGATTGCCCGCTATGGAGCACCGCTGTCACTGCATTCAGATCAAGGCGCCGTCTTCGAGAGTCACCTGCTTCAGGAGGTGTGTCGGCTGCTCTCGGTGAGGAAGACACGCACCACATCGTATCATCCACAAGGGAATGGATTAGTAGAGCGCACCAACCGAACAATAAAAGGGATTTTGCAAATTTTCCTGGAGCGGCACCAGTCAGATCGATGGGACGAAGCTATTCCACAATGCATGATGGCGTATCGAGCGTCTGTGCATGCAACCACGGGGTATTCTCCAGCCTTCCTGACATTTGGTCACGAGCTTCGTTTGCCTCTGGAGCTGATATCCCCTATTCCCCCAATCGAGGCTTGTTCTCTGTTAGACTACGTACGACAGCTTGGCGAACGTCTTCGATCAGCCTTTCTGTGTGCGGGAGAACACGCAAGGATAGCACAGCATCGTCAGAAAGTATGTTATGATCGGCACAGTAGGGGCCCTGAATATCACATTGGAGATCGCGTATGGTTGCACCGCCCAAGACCTCCGCCTGGCGCAGCAGCGAAGTTTCACCGACAGTGGCAAGGGCCATACGAGATTGTGTTCATCCGTTCACCCACGGTGTATGTCGTCCGAGATGTCGCTCAACCAAATTCCGACGTTCTGACCGTGCATTACAATCAGCTGAAACCAGCGGGATCTTCAGCCTCTACTCTGAAGGAGGAAGTCGTCCCACCCGGATGCCTCCCGATCGTGGAACACACTGTGGAGATACCCCCGAAGGCGGCTCGGCGAGTATTCAGGGCACTGAGACACTGAGGACAGTGTCTTCGCCGGAAGGGGAGTGGTGTAACGAAATCGAAACCGCCATGGGTCGTTTTAAAGACTACTTAAATGATCTCTTTCTTTTCTCTTTCGTTTGCAGATTCTCGAGAAACCGCAGACATATAAAAACGTGCGAAGGCACTTTACCGACCCAAAAACTCTGACATTCCCTTTTTGTTTTGATTGTCTTATCAAGGTCCTGTACACTCCTCTGTTTTTTCCTCTTGTGGATAAACATGCTTCCTCCGTGTCTGCCCGTTTTGCCCGTGTCACGCTTGCGTATTGCGATTCTGTGAGTGCCCGGTTGCTGTGTGTGCTTCTCGCGTCGTGTGTCTGCTGTGATTGACCGTGCTGCTTTCTACCGCCGTTGATTCGTTCCGTGCCCGTTTTCCAGCTCCCGCCGGTACCCCATTCCAGGAACTCCGTTACAGGAATGTGCTGAAAAATCGTTTACGATATGCAGCATTAGTTTTGTTTGGGAAATGCTTTTAATTGTTGCATGTATTGATACAGAAACTGTCTGTGTATTGTAAGCGGAAATGACTTTTTACAATGCAGCAGGTGGAAGGGTGAGAAATCTACACGGAAGGTTAATAGCAAGGATGTTGCACAGGGACGACTTGAAATGCAACATTTTAAGGCAATTTATTTATTAGGTGTGATGCTAATGAACGGAGATGCGTAAATAATAAGCGTGGAACTTACGGATTATGCCTTGAAGATAACCTTGAAGTATATCTGATATTGAGAATCAGTAGAAATAACCAAAGAAATAACTGTTGTGACAAAGGCATGACTATGTGCATGGTTTATGACATACGGAATAACATGCATAAATGTGATAAGGGATAATGACTGACTAACATCTTCTATTAATATATGGTTGAGCCTATAAATGGTTAACGTTAAATGAGGATGCACGGAATAGGGTTTGTTGTTTGTGTCAGTGAAGATGAATATTTGCAAGTGTTAAGTTATTTATGTATGTATACGTGTTTGCGAAGCTCTATGCAAATAAGAATAAGTTGTTATGTGCCCAGATGACGAAGTACATGGGTAAGCGGAATGTGAGAAGGCGTACATGTAAGCCATATATATACATATAAAATATATATATGTATATATATTTATATGTACGAAAGTAAATGTAAATATGTATATATTTATATATATTTGTGGAGACGAAAGTATATTTATATATGTGTAAATATATATGCATATATATATATATGCGTCCATCTGTCTTAATAAACTACCTATGTAGATGTGGGAGTGTAAATATGTATATGTGTATATATATATGTATGTATAAAATGTGTTTGTATATTGTACGCTATATATATATATATATTTATAGGTAATCATTTGTCGCAGATAAATATATATATATATATATATATGCATACCTGTACATATGGATGCAGCTAATTAAACCGGTATATAAGGATACATGCATGCGTACGTGCAACGAATGAGGGTACACGAGATAGCATACCAAAAACAGCACTTCCATTTATATATATATATATATATATATATATATATATATGTTTCTTTCATAACCAGTGATAAACGTGCTCCAGTTTTTGGGCAGTTTACATGTATAACAGAGGTTATGAGGAGGTTGGTGGTTAAAATTAATTGCGTGACTTTGACCAAGAAGCTGATGGTGCGAGCACAGCGTTGGCAATGTTAAATAATCCCAATCACTATATAGTTGGCGGCATGCGGTTTCGGGTTATCCTGTGACTGTAGCCAGGCAAAGGACGGGTGCGCGTACAGAGGGACCATGGATGGCTTGCGCTGCGCCACCCACACTTCCATCCACACACCCCATATCCGGAGTAAAGCGGAAGGAATAAGACCGGGAGGCATGTGGATGGGAGCCACGTTTTATCAAAGGAGCCGGCCCACACTCCTTCACAGGCGAACACAATGACGCTGTATTTGGGGAATCAAGCGCACACTAGGTGGTGGCTGGACCGGAGTCCACTCCACACTGAGTGCACGGAACGACTCTTGGAGCGTAGCACGACCATGAGGACTGTGCACCCCGTCCCCTCCATCAACGACCAAGTGATATATATATATATATATCAGCCTTCACCACCTGGGCCATCACGCACAGCCAGGTTAGTGTCTGTAGGACGGACTGCGGTCTCGCCAACAGACATGCCAGTGACCGATGGAACCCGCTGTGGAAAGCCTAGCGCCGATGGGTACGTTGGCTCCTTCGAAGAAGGTGGATGGGTACCCGCTTACTTTGAAGAACCCAGGGAGTTTCGTCCTATGGAACGTTTCTTTCGTTTTGTGGCTCTAGCGGCCTCTCGGCTGCACAGTACCTCGGCATTTCTTGCACCATATTTGACCGAGGTCATGCAGAATGTTGCGCAGCAGTTTAAAATGATAAGCGTTGATGGCTTCTATGTCATTCACTAACAGGCATAGCAAATTGCATGCACTGTGCACTGACGGAGTTGCGCATGTTGAATCCAGGACATGTGTGTCGTTCTGTATGTAAAAGAGCACATATACATAAAGGTGTATATTTACATATATAGTTGTCTACCCGTATAACGCTATCTGCTACGGAAACAAGCGTACAAGTTAACGTTATATGTGAGAAGCGGCGGTGGATGTGAATGGTTCGTTACATAAGCAAACCAGCTGCCATGAAAGTGACGGACGTTTGGAGCATTCAGAAATATTCATCACTAGGTGAGTGTGCGTGTAGGTAGCTCTGAACCCACCAAGCGTGAACACTGAGAAATGGTTTCGGAAGCCTCAGCACAGGCCATGTCGTCAATACGAAAGCAATATTAACCGGACCTTCGACAAAAGAGCATGTAAGGCAGTATAAATATGTAACATTGTTAAAAAGGAAATATGACATAAAAATGTAGTGAAATACACGGTGATGAACATACCCATGGATTTTTGCATTACTCCGGAAACGAAGAGACGGTCAGAGTAGTCATGCATACGAAGGGAATATGCGCGGGTTCTGAAAGCCAGGTGTTACAGATTCATACACCCAGCTAACGTCCTGAGAAGCATTTTGGCCATGGCACATGTAAATTACAGGCATACCAGCAGTGGCTGATCACTGAAGTAGGAATCAGTGCTGGACAGCGGTTCTGAAAGCAAAAAGTGAACAAGTAATGCACTTAGCAGAGGTGCAACGGAGTATATTCGCGGCAGCATATGTTACATGCAGGGAAAGTAGTAGTGACGCCTCATCCCAGTAATCAGCACAGAGATGTGTTTTAAAAGGCATCTACTAATATCCCATACACTTACGGGATGTGCAACGGAGTAGGTGGGGCGGCATATGTGATGTCGTGGCAGAGCAGTAATTGCGCACCACCCATTTAGGAATGACGGATAGACTGCCATAGCAACAGCCGCATTAGGGCACACAATACAGTTACCGTAGGTGAAAGGAAGTACGTAGCGGCGGTAAACGTGACGTAGATGCTGACCACCAGTTGGCGAGCAGTCATGCAGGCAGCACTGCTACACAGGAGTTGAAAAAGCCGTTGTTAACTGCAAACAAACTTACTGCCGGTGCAACGGGGTATCTATGTTGCAGGAAAGATTTCGTGGGGGAATACCATTAATGGCGCACCTGTCAGGGATACCCAGGTGTCCTACAAGACAATAGTGATGAGTCAATGCACCTTCCCGGAGTTCCAACGAAGTACAGAGCACGCAAAGAGCACCTGGAGTCGAAAAAGTAGCGGCGGATCACCATATAGGAAGCATGCATACGGAGCAGATGTAAAGGCCATTTATTAACTGGGGATAGACTTACCGGACGTGCAACGGAGTTGACAGCTGCCGCAAAGGTCACGTGGAGGCGAACGAATATTGGCGCATTAACAATATTGGCAGGGCAGATGGACGGCTTCTCTAAAATCCACTAGTTGACAAGGGATGAAGTAACCGGTGAAACGGGCCAGGTAGAAGCGGCAAAGGTGACGTGTAGGGTGACCAGTAGCAGCGGATGAACCATATAGGCAGCATGGATGGGCAGCCATTATGAAAGTGCGTTATTAATAGCGGACAATTACCATAGGTGAAACGGACTTAATAGCCATGGCAATGGTGACATGTTGGCTTACTATTAGTGCCGGATGAAACCTTTAGGCAGGGCAGATGGACATGTGCTATGAAATGCAGTTGGTAAAGGCACCATGTTCAATTTGTATTCGCAGGTGTTTATATCATCGGGAAGGTTAAGCAATGTGGGCTCTAAGCGAAATGGACTCAGTGTAAGGGCACGGAAATTGGAGATACCTGAAGCGGTTAACATGCTACCCCGGTCAGGCACGTTATGCTGACACTAAGAGGAGCACGAGAAGCAAATGAATTCCTCTTTACCCGCGTAGCACACACATGACGCGTGGTACCATTGAGAGCAGGCGTCGCACATCACCCATTGCACCGATTCACCGCCAAATTCTACATCATCCTCGTGCTGACAGACTCCGCAGACGTCCTCTGAAACCAAGCACTGAGTACGGTGTTTCGGTTTAACGGGAACCCTGTAGCCGGAGGATGTCCGGGTGCAAAGGTTACGGAACATTTTACCCTTTAGCGCACTGTTATCGGGGCTAACCTCCGTCACCCTGCACTTAAGGGGCGATTTACGTTTCCTGGACCCACCTGTCGATGTTGATGGAACAGGTGCTGCGGTGGCAATTGCAGGCAACATGTCATTCACCTGCGTTACTTGTAAACGAGCCCGCACTTCGCCTGCCGACGTGCTGGCTACCGCGGAGGCTGCGCCACCCTCAGACGTTTCCGCCGTAGGCAAGCCGCACAACATCTTTACGTTTGCCTCGTTATCTAAATGAAGGGGAACAGGCCACCTCGACGTTCGCCCACACAACTGAAAAGTAGCATCCTTGGACATGAGCAACAAAACCGTTTTCAGGTAGGTCAACGCAGCGGAAAGTTCTTCGATCCGTAGCTCACCAACTGAGTGCCGATGTCCGCCAAAACGTCTTGCGTTTTGCGAAATTTCATAGTGTGACTTACAACGGCATCGCGTTCCCCTACATTACGGTCTAGAATCTGCACACCCTTATCAGACGCAACACACTCTGAGGATGCTGCGGAAGGTTGCCGGGGTGCGACCCACCGACATCCATGTAGGACGTCCTCCGCCGAGTGTCTGTGACGCGCCAACAAATAACAAATGTGAGCACATGGGAGCCGCCACTGCCGACTGAACTCACAACCACATTCACTGCCCAGTGTGATGTATACCCGACGCACTTTGGAACGAGGATACGTAACAAACCAGTATGGCCCGTCAGACCTGCAACCGAGAACCGCTGACGCAAGGAAATGCGCTATGAACGCATTGCCTGCGAAATCGCTTAGGTGTGCGAAAACCGAAGCCACTGAGGACACCTCCGATGGAACAGCAATTACGCTCATGCACAGACTATCTATTATGCTGTTCCTTTCGTGTACGATACTGTTCAACCTATCAACCACGCAGGTGAACAGAGTAAGTCGCGATGACCACTCAGACAAATACTCCTTCATAAGTTTGTTCTCATTCTCTACCCTGTTCGTGGTGTGGCAGCCAAAAAGCACAGTATCCCTTAGTCTGTGAGCCGCCCAGGAGTCCGCGTGTGGAAGCCACGTTGCGCACAAATAACGGTGGCATTCCGGATTTGCACCCCGCACCGAGTTCAATATTCTATCAACTACGGACGCATCACGAGTATATAAAAGGTTATGCAGCCAACCGCGTAATTGCATTCGGCGAACATCTGAGATACGACTTAAGCGACCGCAACGTCGAGCCATGTCCACTTTAACATGGTACCTGCAAAACACGACCTTCGCGTTGAAACAAAAACGTCGAAACACCCGGAACTGCGCAGCACATTTATCCAGCACCACAGTGTGGCAACGTAGGCTGCTGGGCACCATCTCCCGCATAGCCTCTACCGCCTGCCCGTAGCTGTACGACGTCTCATCAGGTAATAAAGCGTAGAAAAAGGAAATCCCTAGACCTGTGACGTCCACCAGCATGCAATGCCACAAAATGTAACCACCATAATTGAGTTGGTGCGTCGCATCGCATACTAGCACCTCCCCATAACGCTTCACAATGCCGCGAACAACCAATGGAGGGAAAAACGCATAACGAATCTGACTTCCCCCCGACACCAATCGGCACACACCGTGCCTTTCCAACATCCTCGCCACCTCGGACGCGTCACATGCGGTTGCATTCCGATGACGAATGCGCAAATTACTCAGGTCCAAACGGGTTACACGTTTGCCGTACTCCTGATAGATGAAGCGCCGCAAATCAGGCGTACTAGGAAAACTGCCCATCAAACGAAGAACTTCCTTCTCTTGTACCGGAGAAAGCCGACGGTTGCCTGCATACATCCAGGGGTTACCTAAGTGAAAATCATGACTGTGCGTCATGAAGTAACTTTGCACGACATATTTCCCTTCCTTGCACACCACGGAGAATCGCGCCTCGCAATCGTAGGATTTGTATCTATATGCTTTAGTCCCCATGTTGCAAAATAGTTAACTTACCGCTTGCCACGCGATCCTGAACGTTTACAATGAACGTAACGGTACATGATGTAACCGTGGCAGTCCCCATCCGGCAACTGCTTCCTCCTTCCACGATGGTACGCCACAGCAGACTTGGAGGATGCACGGGAAAAACAAGTCGCCGTTTCACTCTGAAAACGTCCCAATTGCTTCTCCAGGTCTTTAACACTTTCATACTTCCCAGTAACCAACGACCAGAACAGCTCACTATCATCCACAAACATAGCGGTAGCAAAAAACAAGTATGGCCACAAAAAACGAAACAAACAGCATGCACATGCACCAATACAGGTTACCATTTCCACGGCATCCTACTTAACAAACAATCCAATTCCCACACACCACCTCCACCTATTTTCCAGGTATTTGCACATCCATTCTCCTTGGCAATATCGCTAGGCAACCGTTGCTATGTACAATTTTTATCACCGAACCTCACGGAGCAACACAACTTTTTCTTTCGCCTATCAAACAGTCCCATGGTGGATGAATCTGAGAGATTATGTCTTTTGATGCGTACTATTATCGGAAACTGGATGAGGTTGAGTCCGATGTAAAGAAAGTTGCATCTGCAAGTATACGGCAGTGACTGCAAAGCATTACGAACGGCAAAAGTGGAAGGGGTTGCCAGATGAGTACCCGTACCGGTACGTACAGTACCTCTGTGTTCATGGAGGCGTAGCAACGTTACTGGGAAACAGTAAGTTGCTATTTTTACGGTATAATAAATGCTACACCGTTACAGGCCGCTGGATTACTGAGCCCATTTCTCTTTCAAGTTGAACGTTGAATTTTACGAACGAGGGGAATTGCATTTGTGTCATTGTCATGGTTTCCATTTTTGGAAGCCATGGCTAGATCCACAGAACAGGCGGTTGACGGAGACGCGGGAGAAAGAGGGGTTTCCCTGACTTCCGTGTTCAACTTGCCAGAAGACACTGGCAAATTGTCAGATCTTGCATCTATTTGTTCACTGTCGAATGTCAGTTTACCTGTTAGCAACGACCTTGTTAGTAACGAACCCGCAGACAGCGTGTTTGATTCCGCTGTTAGCGTAGGAAGGCAACAGCTTCCTGCCCTTGTCAAAAGAAGGCGAAAGAGGGCTAAAGAAGCGGCAAAACCCAAGGCGGACATGAGAGATCCGTCGGGCGCTTATTCCCCTCCTCAAAATCTACTCCTATGGAATCGCTGCAGCTGGGAACATCCACGACCATAGAGTCTATAAAAGCGGATACCAAACTGAAACCATCGATGTCCATGGAGCGTTCGGTAAATAATCCGCGTTGCGGTGACTCGTAAATCGAATGCAGTGTTATTTTCAGAAACGTCACTGAGTCTTATGCTGTTCTCCCAATAGACCGTATGCTAGGTGACGTTCAGTGGTTTAGAATATGCGTTACCAAAATCCTGCCTCCCGGCTTCCCTGGCGTGACTGTGCACAAGCTAACCAGACTCGGTAACTTGCCAGCTGACAAGTCTCGCCCTCGCTTGTTGCGAGTTGTTCTGTGCACTCCGGAGGAGCGCCAAGCACTTCTGGGTTCCGTCTTTAAGCTCAAGGGCACTGGTGTCATTGTGCACCCAGACCTCCCTTTGGCGGATAGGCTGAAATTACGGGAAGCTGTCAAGGATCTTAAAGCCCGCCGTGAAGCAGAACAGAAGGGTTTCCGCTTGGTGGGTTTTCGGGTGGTGAGCCGGCGGTCCACTTTCGTCCTACCAGAGCCGGTTCTGGTAGCGCATGATCTCGGATTCACAATGTTAAATCATTTCAGGTGAGCTTAAGCAATGTGCGTAGCCTGCAAAACAGGCGTCAGTGAGACAATCAGAGGGCATGCGGGGGCACTGATACACAATAACGATTGCGTTATGGCTCGTTGGGCAACCGGGAAACATTGTTGGGCAAGGCAGCGCTGTAGTAAGGTAATACTGCGGAACCCGCTTCAAAAGGTGCGTGGATATGATCCGGCGCGGTAGAATTAGGTTTCTCTACAATCCTTAAGAATATCACGTAAGTGAACACGTCATCCATGTTTTAATGATTGCACGACATTTCCTTGTTACCTAATTCTTGCCTTCGTAGGATTCATGATTTCACTTCGGAATAAAACGGGCCTCCTTTCACATAGGCGCACATGGAAGCAGACGAACCTTACGGTTTGGCGGTCCGATGCTTCCGATTAAAGCTCACGTAGCACCCTCGCTACATGCTCCCTCATGCCGCCGTGTCGCCCGTATGCACCCTCTTCTCCTGTTGATGGGTGGTACCGCAATGAAAAATTATCAAACGTTTATCATCGAACTACGTTAATTTTTATTTCCAGGTAATTTTGTCTAAGATATTGGTGACGTGAACCATACACTCCACTACCGGGAGGTGCGCTACCTCGCTTCCTTGTGCTTGAGTGAGTCACCCCCGCTTTACATCTATGCATATTACTTTAATGTGTGTCTACGGAATAAATTTCCATTTACCATTCCTCAGTGTTCGCGCGTTGTGGGTCAAGAGCGCCTCACGCGCTCCCCATGATGACGTGAATATTCGGAATCGGTACAGACGTCAACGCTCCATTTGTGTCTCTTTTTCGTTACCATTTCCATATTGTCACGATTACTCAGCATAATGCATTCAACGCAGTTGCATTCAATGACGGAAACAAACGAAAAGCCATGTGACTCCATTCCAGTTGTATCAGTAGCGTTACCGAAGCCCATTACTTACGTTCTTCTTGTCGCTATGCCTAAGCTTACCACTGTGGCTTCCCTCCTAGCAACAATAACGCCATCTATGCGACCTATATGCATTTCATAACCACTGGTTATGGAGGCGCGCTCCGCCTACAGGGCAGTCCTCTCAACCAGCCGATTATGCTTCCACCAACGTGAGACCTACGTAAACTTATGTACTGTCAGTCAAGAACGCCTGTGAGACCAGTCATTGCTAATTCCATAATGGCAGAATTGCTGCAGCTGTACTGGGAACAGTTATAATAATTCCTGTGGGCGTGCAGATGCATTCTCTTTTCATTCGTTAGCCGTGCTTACCATACCGCCGCTGCTGGGCTATTATGGTATTAGTAACCGCCCGTATTTAAGGACTATGGTTCCAACTACGGCGATTATGCTGGGTCCGATAACGATACCAATGCTCCGCGACCAATATAGCACCACTAATAGGTAGCCCACAAGACATGTGCAGCAAGTATATGAGGCTTCCCTAAAACCTATATGGATGCAAATAACATGGAACACAATTAGCATAAGTGGGGACCGTTCATGTAGGCTCCTGGCACCGATAACATAACTGTCGCTGTAGACCATAATTACGCTTCCCTGTGGAGCGTACATAGGCTTACTAAGCGTCGTTCCTTCACGGCAGTGAAGTCAAAAATATCTACCTGTTTAATGATCTTTATGACGCTGCTGCTATAGAACCCATGATACTTATCCATGCATCGCTCGCGCAACCAATCGCGGCCAACCATGGAGGGCGGTTCAGTGAACAAACCAATGCCACCAGTGAGGCCATCATATGGCCTTACTATGTACCCGTCACGTTCGCAGGAACATAAACCTACCTATAGTCTTGCGTACATATATGTGGGCTACTTGTATGAAAACATCACAAAAAAGTTCATTGAGTTTTTCCTTCTTCCTTTTGCCATCCTATTAGTCCCTGTGCTTCCTATGACTTCCGCATATACTGGGCGTGATAAATCTCCCTCAGTATTATTCATAAAACTGTATTAGCTTATTAATGAAATGCGTAACCTACTTACTTTGCTCCTGACACCTTGATATGCACCATTACAGATACCGGTCAAACTCCATGAAAACTGACAGCCACATACCTAATTATTTACTCCGTTACGTACGGATAAGTTTATTTATATCTCTGCAATGAAAAGTATGTATACGTTGGTCCACTGACGTCCAGTTGCACGGATTCGAATTAGGTAATCTTAGCGGGGACTAATAACGTGCCCTCCCCTTAAATGGCATAGAATTGATGATCAGTGTTAAAGTAACACACGTACAAATGTATCTCTACATAAGGATAAAAGCATGTATAGATTGAAGCAGCAATACCGTTTCTAATCACGTTAAAGTTGCAAAAGTAGGAATGAATATATTTGAATTAAATATATGCATTCGTTTTTAGACAGCATTATGTATACATAAGTGTACACCTTATTAACCTATATCCATATATATACCTATATGTATGGGATTGAGGTTAAGAATGCTTACATTTATGTATAAATAATGCAGTCTGGAAGTGAATGCATATATTTATTTACAAATATATGCATTCTAATTTTGTACCTTATATATATATATACATAGAAGGTTTCATCAACCATTTATATACCCTATGAATGCTCATTCCGCCGTTGTGAGCATTTACCCACCCCATATTGACCAGGGACCTACACGCATTTTAACTTCTCCTTCACTTTAGATCACTTAACTTACTTCTCCGCAGGCATTCATATACGCAACTGACGCTTTCGCTTTACTTTTCCTTTATAAATATGCATTCCGTAACAAGTCCCATATGTAAATAGGTATGCGCATATCGCACGGTTATTGGCTTTTGCGTGCCACATCCCTTTACCCCGTTATTTACATATTATTCTCACAGCCATTTCCGTTTTTCTCCACCTATTTCTCGATGTACGCTGATCATTCTGCCTAGTCGTTTCCCAAAAAAGAAATCACTCTACCTTCGATCTTCTTCCTCCCTTACTTCACGTATCTGGCTTTGCACGGACCTTGTACAGCGCGAAGTTTGAAATTGTTCGTTTTCGACTTTTGTTGGTTATTCTGACGTTTTGTTACTATTCAGTAGAATAGTTAGACTACCTGTCTTGTCATACTATCTTGTTTCTAGGGAGAGTTAACGTGGGCAACAGTGTTAGAGTAAACACTGATAACCGAACTTGACTTACCACTCTCCCGTCAGATCCAAGCAAGACAATGCGAGCAAGGCAGTCTGTGCACAGACCTGCTAACAAATTGGCTAAACCAACTAAGCCGCAACCTGATAATATTCACGCAGCCCCAACTTCTGACTGCAGAGTAATCCTATCAGATCCACTGAAAGTGGCACATGTTAAAATTAACTTTCTTGAGATCGAATTGAGCGCACTCAAAAGCAACATCTCTGTACTGAGCGAAACTATAGCAAAAATAATGCCACTAGCTCAGCTCTCGGGAATCACACACACCAATGATGTGAATGTGCTCAAACTAGCAGGGGAGCTACTTACAAACATTGCTAGCGAAGTTTCTGAACGAATTCGCCGTACAAATAACGTAATGATATTCAATGTCCCCGACAAAATCAAATTAGCGATGGTGAAGCGCTCGCGCACTAATCTCTGTAACATGACTCCCGACTCCTACGAAATCAAACGTTTACGAAAAACACCCAAAGGTAAATCGTGCCTTATACTTATCAATTTTAGAGATCAAGTACTAGCCAAGAATTTAATAGCAAAACGATTCGTTGTGCGAGAGTCAGCCAATTTGGGGCCTATCGTGATCAAATCGGACAAAACACCTCTGCAGAGAGCATTTGCCTCAACCATTAAATTTCCGCCTAGGCAAAGGGCGGAAGGTTTCCTTACCGCGACTGGACTTGCTACCTCACTCCCAGTAGACCTTGATCTGTCACAACAGCACTTGGACCCAAACGTGAAAAAGGCCTACAGCTTTGAACTAACTTCGTCTAGCAAAGTGAAAACGCTAGCCCTTTCGGTATCGAAATATGAAGCTGCTGTCGGTCAAGACGAGGCTGAGGTAGATAAACCGAACGATTCCGACATGTGTGACACTGATAACGAAACACAGACAGATGTAGTTATTGGTAACACATCCAATGAACCTATGACAAGCGTCCCACTGACTATTAAGGAACTCTCACGCAACCGCCCAAAACAAAGGCGCATTAAAAAGCCTGCCTCTTGCAACTCCGACGTGCCGAGATCTCAAGCCGGAGAAAGTCCAAAGGAAAACAGGCAACCCCCACCCTCCGAGCTAACTAACAAGTGTTCATCTCAGAACAGACAGATCGCACCTTCAAAGGCAATATCTAACAATTATGTACCACTGTTGGAGACCACGACTACTAACAAACAAGTGCCGCCCCCAGGAGACTATACCTGCTTCCAACTCCAACTGCTCGCTATAAAAAGAGCCAATGTCCTCAACCACAGCCAGAACATGCGCTACTTCTGTCCCGCTCCCGGTAGCGCTAACGTGAGCAACACTACTGCCCCACTTTACCACCCCCAGCCCGACCACTCTTTTAACCCTAGACTGTCCAATACAACACGGTCCGCTGGTGAATCCACACCCTACTCCTTAAGACCGCAATTTCCGCGGTGCTATCAAGCAGACAGTAACTATAATCAACTGCAGGTACCCCGCTACAAACTTGCTTCTTATAGAACACTCCGGGAAGTAAGGAAACATACCACCCCACCCTCGCTTGCAAAGATTAACGGCCTGCGCCCTATAAGCCCAATTATTACTGAACTGCCGAACACGTCAGCATGCATCCCCGCTCCTTTTTTTATGGAATATGGCGGGCTACGGCTCGCCACAACTCACGAGACTGTTGGACGAGGCTGCACTCTACTATCTTTACAGGCTCTTAAACATCCCACCGATGCCCTTGAGCAATCGCTGCCCACCCCACCAATAACTCATGTAGTCTTCAGCTCCTTAAAAGCTAATTCCAGAACTATCGTGTATTATCAGTCCCTATCTCCCTAGGAGAACATGCTCAAAAGTTCCCCCGCTGCACAACTCAACGGCCCCGGCTTAACGGCAACGCAGGTTTTTGCTTCCCCTGGGACACTTCTTGCCACACCTACGAACTTGTCTTCCAAGCATCCAACCGACGACCTAACCAGGAGACTCACCATTGCACGCAAACAAGCCATCAACCGTCTCCGAGTCTTGGAATGCGATACAGACACAGCAGTAACCAACCCAAAACTGGCAAAAATATGCCCCTCAGGACTGCAAGCCCACTGTACTCCATCTTCTACTGCCTTCGTAATACATAACCCCGCCAATACCTTAGCCATCGCCAATAACCGTCCCCACACCCACAAACCTGTCTCCTCTGCTTCGTTTCAGCGTGGTAACCAAGCAGTTCCACTCCTTCAACATGACCTGCTCTATGATGACGCGGCCAGTAAGATTCTGTCTGACCTCTGCAACCTTATAACTCTTATCACTCCTTCTGAGACAACAGCAACTATGCCCACGCACACCACTCAGATTAATTCTGTCTCTGATAATGCAGCAGATGTTCACTTCTGCAATGAGGCACTCACTCTACTTCTCATTAACGCAAGGTCCATCAAACATAAGATGCACCTTATCAACCTTGTCATTATTCTATCCACCCCCAGGTAGTGCTCATCACAGAAAAGTGGCATGATGCTAACACTCCCGATGCACATCTGCGAATCCCGGGCTACACCTCCTTCAGCAATGGACGTACCAACCACCGAGGTGGCGGATGCCTCATTTACGTGCGTGACGATTTCGGGGCGCCATCGTTTCAACAACTTTCAATCGGCCCTCTGGAAGACTCAGTTTGGATTCAGCCTAGTAAGGGACAGCATGATATCTTAATCGGCTGTCTGTATAATCCTCAACACACTAACACAATCGGTATACGCAATCTAGTGGAACTCTTCACAGAAGTATCCCTATTGCCTACTTACTATAAGATAAGCGGTGGTGACTTTAACATGCCACAAGTGGCCTGGCAAACGCAACCTGCGCCACTCAAATACCGTGCATTTGTGGACACCACATATGCATTGGGGTGGACTCAACACGTGCATGCACCCACTAGGCACACTACCACCTTAGATTTACTTTTCACCAACGGAGTTGCACATGCATCTGCTAACGTGCTTGATAATCTCCCTGGATGCGATCACAAAATAGTAAAACTCTCTTTCCAACTACCCACCAATCGTCCCCCAGTGGCTAGAACAGCGTGTTCTGTTTGGCCCTTCAAACGCATCAATTGGACAAACTTTGCTCTAATTCTGAGACCCATCAGCTGGGATGCATTCTTTCTGGCTACAGATGCGGGCACTGCCTCTTCTGTACTGTATAGAAATCTCACTTACTGCCTGGATATACTTGCACCTATAACGACACAAAAAGCAATACAGTCACCGCATGACGCAGCTCCCCTCGCAAACTGCTCGTCATGCTCAAAACGCTACGTTCGAAGTACAGCAGGACCCAAGATTACTTTCTCCTTATTCGCATCAATGAAGTCCTGTTGGAGTGGAGAAATTCACAAACTACCGCAACTTTGTCCGAAGAACAAACTGCCCTAAACTCTATCAACTGTATCAGAGCACTTAATTTCCTGCTGAGGCGCAGAAGTAACCCAGCCTCGAATTCCATTAACTCGATTATTCGTCCAGACAACTCAGTTCCCAGTAACCAGGCTGAAATATGTGAGGTCATGAACCGCTACTCCTGCGACTCTTTCACCTCTGCTAACCTGACCCGGCCCCTTAATATTCCTAGTTTCACCCATGATACTTTACGCGTAGTACCATTTGACCTGCGTACCATTACTCGAGAAGTTCAAGCCCTAAAATTATCCTTCCATGCCGGACCTGATGGCCTCCCATCGGCTCTGCTAATTCTAGGTGGCGTGGATATAGCCGTCCTCCTTCGTAACATCTTTACCCTTTCCATGAAACACGGAACATTTCCCTCCGCTTGGAAACATGCTGTAGTCATGCCAAGACACAAAAGGGGAAGCCGTCAAAACATTGCAAACTACCGACCCATTTGTCACACCCCATTCGCTTTACGGGTGATGGAGGGGATCGCCAAGGAAGAGCTCCTACGGTTCTTGACACATCGCAACCTCATCAACAAATCCCAACATGGATTTCTCCCGTCTCAATCCTGTCAAACATGCCAGCTGGAGTTCCTGAACAATGTTACCGCCATGGTTGATTGCAGGAAAGCTCTGAGCATCATCTTCTTGGATATGAAAAAGATATCGACCGAGTTCCTCACAATGGACTGCTAACTAAATTGGCTCCTTACGGTATATCTGACCAGTTACATTCCTGGTTCTCTTCTTATCTCTCCTGTCGAACACAATCGGTGAGACTAGGAGACTTCGAATCCTCACCGAAACCAGTTACAAGTGGTGTGTTCCAGGGAAGTGTACTGGGCCGTATACTCTTCCTACTTTACATCAACGACGTATTTCAAGTCTTTGAATATGGAAAGGCGTACCTATTCGCCGATGATATAAAAGTCGTATTCTCCTTTGACCCGGGTAACCTAAGGAGCGGTCTCCTCAATATTCAAAACGACCTTAAAGCATTAGACTCTTGGTGCAACACATGGAAGCGTGACTTCTCTCCTACAAAGAGCAGCGTTCTGTCGTACAGCTGCACTGTGCCACCTTGTGCGCTAACTTTGAATAACGTCTCACTAGCAATCTGTCAAACCGTAAGGGACCTCGGAGTATACTATTCAAGCTCACTAAACTTCTCAGAACAAGTTAGCTATAGTGTAGCGAAAGCCAGATCCCTCATTGGTCATATCTGCAAAAGAATGCTCGTAACCGAATCCAGACTCACTCTATACAAGGTATGCGCTAGACCTCTTCTGGAATACTGCTCA
>CALYDF020004148.1:0-21137 GCA_944474145.2 Dicrocoelium dendriticum
CAGGGACTGCTAGGGCAGGAAACGTGGGCATTAACTGGTTGGCCAGGGTGCGATACGGGTGTTTCCGTTTTAGATCCATCAATAACTGAGCACTTCATCAATTCCTGGCTCAACGATCCACTCAAGATGGAACACTCACGGGATTCTCCTATCGTTCCAGTCCCCATCTGAACTGAACTGAACTTCGGCAGTCACGCGCCCATCCTTGCTGATGCAAATGCTGAGGTAGATGAAGTGATCAAATATCTTGAGTTGCTCCTTGTCGCGTTTATATATATATATATATATATATATATATATATATAATCTGTGACAGATATTGTGTCATCGGAATCATTACTGAATAGGAACAGTATAAATAATAAGAAAGTAACAATAACAACAAAAGCTCTTAAACCCAGTTTGCCACTCATAGTTTTGAAATGTTTTTCAGTTTGTTCTTTTTTAGGGGAGGAAGAAGGGACACCGCAACACACCGATGCACACGTCCACCATTGACATCGATCTTGAGCCATGGCTTCCAAGCTTCCAAGGTCTCCGAACAGCAAGTACCCGCATCTCTCGAACCCCAACCAGGTAGTCGACAACAACCGGCCGAGGCCAACTGTTTCGTCAGCTTTTTCATGCGGCTTGTCCATGTTGTAGGCTGTCCACCAGACCGTCTCTTCCAGCCCTGTCCAGCAACCGCAAACAACGCACGACGCGAGTAACGCTGAACAGGCATGCGCAATACGTGTCCCAGCCACCGCAGTTGATACAGTAAGACGAGCTCCTAGAGCGAATGGCTTCCTTGTCCCAAGATACGCTGCCTAACTTCCACATTGCTTACGTGGTGCTGCCACCACACACGGGCAATGGACCGCAGACAGCGGTGCTCGAAGACGGATAGCCTGTGCAAGTCATCTTTACGAATGGGCCAGGTCTCGCATCTGTACAACAGTACAGCACAGTCACTAAATCAGTAGACCCGCCCCTTAATGGAGAGACAAATGTCGTGGCGACGCCACAAATGCCTCAGCCTAGAAAAAGAAAGGTGTGTTCTCGAGATACGCATCGAAATCTCGTCTCCAACAGCCCCGCCAGCAGTAATGCAACTTCCAAAGTAGACAAAGCTCTCCACAACCTATAGTGTCTCCCTACCAAGAGTGAGTGAAGACACAGGCACCCGCCAATCTTGTAGGAGAGGCTTGCATTTGGATGGCGAAAAGTAGGTACCGTGCTTTGATGCTTCAATTGCCAAACGGTTTAGTGCAAGTTGGGCGGTGTGTGCATCGTCGCCCAGAAAGACGATATCATAAGCATAATCCAAATCAACAACTCAACTACCTGGGAGGAGCTCAACCCCAGCGTTCAACAAATCGCCCAGAGCGTTCTTCAGGACATCCTCAATGGCAAAGTTGAATAGGAACGGAGAGATAAGGCAACGTTGTGGAACTCCACTGGAGACCACAAAGGTAGGCGAAAGGTTGCCATAAGCCCTAACCCTGCCCCAGGTCAGACTACAGAGAGCGCACAGTATGAGACGAACTTCTAGGGGACGCCATTCCTCAGTAGGCAGTGCCACAGTACCGTCCGATTGACAGAACCGAAAACTGCACGGATATCCAGGAACACAGCAAGCGTTGGCCGCTGATACACATGGCGGAGCTCCAGGATCTGGCGGAGTGTGAAGATTTGATCGATGCAGCCGCGACCAGGGCGAAACCCAGCTTGTTCTCCTCGTTGCAACGATCCGCGTGTTGGGGATAGTCTGCGAAGTATGATGGACACCAGCAGCTTGCAAACGACGGGGACTAGACTTATTCCTCTGTAGGTGGAGCAGACTGTGCACAGGCCCTTTTCTCTAGCTTGCCTCGAATTGCCACGGGCTAGGACTTTCATGTTCACTAGGTCGAAGTGGTGGCCTTCTTGGTTTTCATGCAAGGAAACCAGTGAATGTGGGTCGTGTCTCCGTATCGCCATTCTGTGTTCGTTGATCAGTGTTGCAAGTTTCCTTCCAGTTTGTCCGATGTAATGGTTGGCACATTCATTACAATTAGTTTTGTAGATGACATCATTCTGTTTAGCCCCTATCGGACATCCGAACGTGTATTGTATCAAATGAATCGGTCGGTAATGAGCTTCGCGATAGATCTAATGTGATAATCCATGGAAATGGTTAAGAATTCTTCAACGAAATGATGGTGGCACAAACGGCATGGACTTACCTGTTGAAGCAGCACAATAAACTTGTATTGAGGTTAAGCACAGGCAAATGAAAGAATTTTAAGGAGGCGTTTGATCGAAGCCGGTCAGGTTAGGATTCATTTTCTTGTGCAGCGGATATTTTCTCCTGGTCAATGGGTGCCGATGCTAGTTGGTGCAGATGAGTGCGCGTTATTGCATTAACGACAGTGTTGTTAGGACTGTCGATGTAACGGATGTCAACACAGAATTGTGAAATATAGTCTAGATGCCGAGTTTCACTTGGTGAGTAAGGGTCGGAAGCAGAGCGGAAGGCGTACACCAGAGGTTTATGATCCGTCACGAAAATGAAACATCGTCCCTCCAGGTGGCGGTAAGGTGCCACGAATAAGTACATGGTAAGAAGTTCACAGCCAAAGGTACCTGACCTGACCTGAGCAGGTTGCAACTTCCGAGAAAAAGAACAACGGTTGAAATTCATTGTCGACCAACTGTTGCAGAACAGCGCCAAGAGCGGAATTCGAGGCATCTGTCCTAAGAACAAGAGAAGCGTTTCCATTGCTGTATAAGCGATGAAGGAAAGATATCTGACTAAATTTCTGCCTGACAGAAATGAACACCGCTTTCACTTCAGAGTTACTGTGAACTTTGAATTCGCTTTCAGCAAGTCAATCAACGGATGAAGTATGTCGGCACAATTAAAGATGAATCTGCCATAATAGCTGACTATGCCGAGAAAATGGCGTAGGCTTCTGACAGATTGAAGCATGGGACAGTCTAAGATCGCTTGCGGTTTATTCGGAAGAAGTATGATACCATCGCCATCTGTGACGGAGAATCTTAACGCTGGGTGGACCAAAGGTTCATTTGCCTGGGTTGATGGTTAGACCATTGAGTTCGAAGCGTTCAAAAACCATCCGAAGGTGTGTTAAATGCTTATCAGTTGTGGCGCTTGTTATCAAAACATCATCTAGGTAGAGGTAAACGAAATCAAGTCCACGGAGGACCTGATCCATAAGACATTGGGAAAATTGTGCTGCGTTACGGAGGCCTAAGTGCATTCGAATAAATTCGAACAGGGGAGAAGAATTAATCACAGCAGTCTTCGCGATACCTTCCGCTGCCATAGGGATTTGATACGCTCTAACAAGATCAAATTTGGAGATTGATTTTTCGGCTAATTCAAGCGAAGAGTGAAAGAAATGATATCAATCTGGAACGGTGAGATTATTCAGTAATCGGTAGTTACCGTTTGGCCGCCAATCACCAGACTTTTAGGCACCAACTAGAGACGGGACGCTCAGCAGCCGTTTGAAAGGTGAACGACCCAGAGACTAAGCAAGTGTTCGAATTCTTTTTTAGCCGCTCGTAATTTGTCAGGGCGTAATCGTCTAGATTTGGCTGTGACCGGCGGGTTGGTTGCAATAATATGATGGCGGACATCACGTTTGGGTTTTGAGGTGCGGTTACTTGTTTAAATTAGCGGCGGGAACTGACGTAGCAACGAAGAATATTGCAAGCAATCGGGTATGAGGATGCGGAGGGCTATAAAGTTAACCGTAGCAAGTTTGCAGAATACGCTCAACGACGTAGTATCGCCTCGTAATCTCTGGCAACGCAAGTCGACCACAAGACCGAACTTGCTGAGAAAGTCAACTCAAATGATGAACTTCTGCACATCAGCGATAGTAATCCAAGGCATAAGAGGCTTCGCCATTTTAGTCTGGTTGGCTGCCTGTGGCATTACTCGTGCAGAATGCAGCTGACATTTTTTCAGTGGGTGGGGTAGAACGCTGACCTCTGCACCATTGTTGAGTCAAATACATACAGGAGGCGACTGATAGGCTAGCCATCTGCAGCAATCACGAATACTGACTACTTTTGTTGTTTCGCGACGTAGGAGTTTAAAAAGCTTTGGGATATTGACACTCTGGGCGGCAATTACGTGCGGCGTCTCCGAAATGGTAGTGATAATAACACTGCCGGCGCGATAGTACGAGATCAACTACATCGTTTGTAGGTAGAAAAAGATCTTCGCGATGGAACACGATGGAACGTCTGAGACGAGACAGACTGAGCACTAAATCTGAAGGCCACAATAACAGAATCAAGTAACTTGATTCACGTAGGGTTGGCAGTAGGTACCACAATTATGTGGGTCACAGTAGTTTTAATGAAACGCTCATGCACTTTATCATCTGCTTCTGCCAGGTTGTCAAGAGGGAGAACATCAGCGAGAACAGCTAGCATAGACGTCGTAACCGCAAGAAGGCAATTACTCCACAAGTGCCGGAAAATGTAATCGTTCAGGATTGAAGACCCGACAAGTGTATACATATGTCGAAGTAGCTGAGACGGCGTTCGATCGCCCAGCTCGACGACAGAAAGTAAAAGCTAAAGCCGTATTTCGTCTGAAGCAGTGGTGCGTATAAAAATAGCTGCCTTAAGTTGATCATAGGGTGAATCTAACGGCATGGGGTCCAGAATGTCAATGACCTCAGAAGCAATGTTGGATGGTAAATGAGCAGTCACAAATGGAAATATGCATGATTGCGAAAACGGGAAATGACTTCTGCCAACCAGACGCGAGGGTTAGAAACGTCGAATGAGGGTAATGCGGCGCCAACGGAATTTAGCGATGCAATAACAATAGGCTTTTGGTCAGATATCGTAAACAAGAAAATTAAGTATAGAAAAAGAAATAATAACGCGAGAGAACCGTTAAATAAGAATATCAAATTATTCAACGAATAAGTTGACATCACAAAAGAATTGATTCGATTCGGCGTCGGACGACAGCACAGCGCAAAATAACACTCCGTGATACGCACGCATATTCTGACAGGGAATCAATCAGACAGCCGAACGCACAATTTATGTCACTGGTAGCAGGCAAGGCAGAACCACACAGACGGGCATGGATAAGTTGTATGTAGCAGCAGTTACTTAAAACAAGCTGCACATAGATTGCATTGAAATATGATAGTGTAAGCATAAAAATAAGTGAATTGTTTACAATCGCCATAGGCGTTAGCCTAACACCCCATATGGTCAACAAATTCGGCACAATTGCCTTTTTACATACTGCAACTATAACCGATCCCCTCCAGTTGCCTGGAATGCTTTCTTCCTTATAGACCAGCTCGAACGAAGTCAGTGCTTTACAGAGGACCCTAAATGGTGCAGCTGCAAGGGAATCCGGACCAATAGCCGCGTCTCGGACCTTAACCTTTGGTATAGTTCCTAAACTAGTCTATCGTGGTTCAGTCTGTACCACCTGAGATGGGAGAGACCCAGGAGCAAGTGATCAACGGAATTGCTTTTGAAATTGCTCCGCCTAACGAGCCAGACAGCGCTCTTTGAGTGTCTGTGCTGTCCCAGATTGTCGTATTGACTCAAAATCCTGGTATTGTGCGGTAATTTCCCACTGCCCAAACCTTCATTTGCTGAGAGCTTTGCATCCACAAGGCTTCCTCGTTAGCACGCAGGGTTCGCTTCAGTTCGTGCACAAGAGTCCAGCTGGTTACATAGTGTTCAGAGCCCACAGGGAGTTTTTCTCTGGATTCCAACAGACTAAGCGATCTCACAGAAATCCAGTACCTGGTGGGTTGACGACTAATAGTGCCGCAAGCAGGGTCATGCCGGCACGACTGTCCAATAGGTACCCCAAATTGGTTCCGGTGATACACATTTCGGTCATTGTATCATTGTATCATTGTATGGTAGAGAGCAGAAGGAGAGTCCTTTATCAGCTCCGTCGCTTCCCAGTCATTGCGAACATTGCTGGGGTCATAGTGAAAATAGGGTTCCACAATGAACCATTAAAGCTAGGTTGTGAAGCAATATCCGGGCACAGTTATCAAGTGGGAATCCAACAATTTCTTGAAACTTTCCTCGGACTGCGCATCAACGACGAGCTCCGGCAAGCGATTCCAGTCATTAACCACGCGCGTGGATAGAGCTAGATTCGACCGCACATGGAGTCTCCTCGGTTTGAACAATTTCCATCCGTGACCACGTGTGGAACTTTCAGTGTTCAGATGAAAGAACTGCTGCAATTCGCTTCCAAGTTCTCCTCTTAGGATACGTCGAGTGTAGATCAAGTCGCCGCGACGACGACGGTAATCCAGAGAGAAAAGACGTAATCGCTGGAGGCGGAGAGGATAAGATAGGCACCGCAGTTCTGGCACATATTTAGATCCACGGCGCTGGACCTTCTCAATCATATCGCATTCCGTCTTCGTGAGAGGCTGGGCAGCTGGCAAGCCGTACTCGAGAATCGGACGCACATGTGAGGCAAACAGGAGTCTGAAGAGTTCTGGAGTAAGGCGGGAGAATGCTCTTCGTAAGGCATGAAACATCCTGTAAGCAGCCGAGACTCTTTTCCGGGTGTCCTCAGTTGTTTTGAGGTAAGGAGACACAATTACTCCGAGGTCCCTTTCTTGGGCAACATTTCTCAGCAGGAAACCTCCAATATGATACACCCCGAATGGTTCACGACTACCAATCGGGAGTACGGAACATTTATCCCGGTTGATTGGTAACTGCCATTTTACCGACCAGTCGTGGAGCCTGTTGAGTGTTTCTTGGAGCCTGTCTGCATATGCAGACAGGCTGGAGGATATCCTCCAGACTGGATACTTCAATCCAAAGTTTCAGGTCATCGGCATAAATCAAACATTCCGTCTGCAGCTCGAACGGGAGGTCGTTAATAAAGACATTGAAGAGGACAGGGCCAAGGACAGAACCCTGTGGGACACCAGTGGTCATAGGAAAAGGATCAGAAAGTGCATCATTCACCCTTACCTGCGCAGAGCGACCGTACAGGAAATCGGAAATCCAGGAGAGAAAATTCCCAGCAACAGAAAAAATCCGTAGGACTCCATCACACTTGGATTGAGATTTTCCATCCATTTTACGCGATTTATATGCCCTTGACCGTTCTAAAAAAGCACGGACCGGGACTCTCACATCTGAGATTTGCCTAGCCACGGGTTCGGTTCCGTAGGTATGCTAGGCCAACTGGAGAGGTTGCCATTAAATGGCGCTTTGCATATATATATATAGTATACACATGTTAACCTGATGTATGTTTTGTATTGAAGACGGTTAACGTGGTTCTCATAGTTAGTTGTTGTGATAGACTACAGGAGTATTGGAAATCACTTGGCGCCACATTTGTAACTGTCATCATGGTGGATGAATCTGAAAGATTCTGCCTTTTAATGCGTACTATTATCGGAAACTTGATGAAGTTGAGTCCGATGTAAAGCAATTTGCAACTGCCGCAGCTTTTTGCAAGCATACGGCTGTGATTCCACAGCATTATGAACGGCAAAAGTGGACGGGGTTGCCTAATGAGTACCCGTACCGGTACGTACAGTATCCCTGTGTTCATGGCAGGCGTAGCAACGTTCCTGGGAAACTGTAAGTTGCTATTTTACGGTATACAAAGTGCTACACCGTTACAGGATGCTGATTGCTGAGCCCATTTCTCTTTCATGTTCAATTTTACGTACGAGGGGAATTGCATTTGTGTCATTGTCATGGTTTCCATTTTGGGGAGCCATGGCTATATCCACAGAACAGGCGGTTGACGGAGACACGGGAGAAAGAGGGGTTTCCCTGATGTCCGTGTTGCAACTGCCTTTGAATCAGTTCGTGGATCTCCCGACAAGATATATGCGCAACCAAATTCCGTCTACCTTGGATCTCATTTTTGCGAAGTCACACGATTTCGTAAGTGATATTACCTACGACTGTCCTCTAGGAGCCAGTGACCATGTCTGCATGTGCTTTCGATGTGCTCTAACTAAGTGTCATCAAGCTACCGCTGAGGCTTGTCCAAATATTTGGCGGGCAGACTTTAACGCAATGCGAGACAAAGCTTCAGTTTTGCGTTGTGCGATCACCGTGGCTGTCACCGTTGAGACAGCCTGGGAGAAATTAAGGACATACCTCACCGAGATCTCTGCTCCCCACATCCCACTCACTAAGAGAAGGGTGACACGGGCGCAGCCTTCATGGACTGATCATACAGGTAAATACTTGCTCAGGAAGCGCTCTAAGTGCTGGCGAACTTACCAAGCGGCTTCATCAACCAGCACCTACGAAAGCTATCGAGCGGTTAGCAATAAGTATAAGCATCATCTTAGAACTCTTCGTCTTCAGTACGAGGAGGATTTGGCTAACGCAGCCGTAACAAACCCAAAGAAGTTCTTTGCTTACGTAAAGAGACGTAGCGGTACAAACTCGTCTATACCGGTTTTACTACGAGCGGACGGGACCCATGGGCATACCGACTATGATAATGCCTGTATACTTAGCGAACAGTATACTGGTGTCTTTTCTCATGAGGCCTCTCTACCTCAGGTTGAGCTGGTCACAAAAGTTCCGGAGGATTCTTATCTAACTGAAATCAGCATAACGGACACCCAAGTCTTCGAGCTATTGCAAGGGCTAAATCCTTCCAAAGCTTCTGGCCCTGATTCAATTCATCCGAAGCTGATGCATGAATTGGCCGCTGAGCTAAGTGGCCCTCTGACACGCATGTTTACAATACCACTCGACAGCTGTGCCTTACCTTCGGAATGGAAGGACACCATCATCTGTCCGATATTTAAGGGCGGGGACAGAGTTCTGCCCGCAAACTACCGGCTTGTCAGCTTAACAAGTGTAGTAGTTAAGTTGTTGGAAAAATTGGTCATGGATTCGGTGGAGAATCACTTGATTAAGTTTAACATTCTCAGTGCGGCCCAGCACGGATTCCTTAAGGGATTTTCATGTCTGACAAATTTACTTGTAGCTCGTGAAAGCTGGGCTGAGGCAGTAGACAACGGTCACGCCATCGACGTGCTTTTCGTTGACTTCTCGAAAGCCTTTGATACTGTCCCCCATCAACGACTCTCATTGAAGTTGAGATCATACGGGATATCTGGAGCCGCCCTTAAATGGGTTTCTGCTTTCCTAGAGGGCAGAGAACAGTGTGTACGCGTGGGGCGTAGCCTTTCGCTTAGACAAGCTGTTCTTGGTGGCGTTCCGCAGGGCTCGGTTCTAGGGCCGTTGCTTTTCGCATTTTATGTCAATGACCTACCCCAGGAGCTTGGAGTACCGTCGCTATTGTTTGCTGATGACCTCAAGCTCTGGAATATTGTGGATAGCCCTGGTGGCTCTGAGGCAATTCAGAGTGCCTTGGATAGGCTGTGGGTTTGGTCAGCCTTATGGTTGATGCCCATACATCAGGCGAAATGTTCTGTCCTCCGCATTGGAAATGCTATTCCCCCCACGCACTATGTAGTTGGTGGAAGTGAACTCCCTGTTGTCATTCAGCAGGTTGATCTAGGTATCACCCATACCTCATTGCTTCACTCTTGGGAAAATTGGAGGAAACCTGCTTGTAGAGGGCTCCGTATGATGTGGTTTATTCGCCGCTCCTTCGGTGTCTTAAATTCAATTATTTTTGTGAAGCTGTTCTCAGCTTTTGTGCGACATTTCAGTACTGTATCCAGGCTTGTCTACCTTGCCTTGTAAGCGACAAAATGGAACTGGAGAGGGTTTTGCGAGTGGGTACAAGGTTAGTGCAAGGAATACGGGGGCAAACGTATCCCGAACGTTTGCTTAGCTTGGGTATGTACTCAATGCACTACCGCAGAATTAGAGGAGACTTGATCCTCACTTACCGTATCTTTACAGGTAAGATCGGTCCAGACTTGTCCTGGCTATTTAGTCCCGCCAAGCTGTCTAGTCTCCGAGGTCACCCGTTGAAGCTGCACAAACAGCGTTCTGACCGGGTAAGAACGGAAACTCGCTTGTCGCGTCGAGTTATTGGACGTTGGAACTCGCTTCCGACGCAAGTGGTTAGGGAGTCTACGGTAGAGGGTTTCGAGCGTCAGTTAGATGCTCTTGGGTGGCAGTATCAAACCTTCCCCTTCTCCTAACCGACTTGTATCTCCAACTTTCCCTTCGTTCTTTTTAATTTTCTTCTCACCTTGGTATTATCATTATTTAGCTGACATTCCTCCTTTTCTTTTCTTAGCTTACCCTTCACTCTTTTACTTCACATAAACCGGCCTGGCAGGGACTGCTTGGCAGGAAAATGTGGGCAGTAATTGGTTGGACAGGGAATGATGCTGTCTTTGGTTTAGGCTTTTCAACATCTCAAGCAGACCTGTCAATTCCCGATCCGACGATACGCAAAAGAGGGAACATTCACAGGATTATCCTATCGTTCCGGTCCCAACTGAACTTGAACTTGCCTGAAGACACTGGCAAGTTGTCAGATCCTGCATCTATTTGTTCACTGTCGAATGTCAGTTTGCCTGTTAGCAACCACCTTGTCAGTAACTAACCCTCAGATAGCGTGTTTGATTCGGCTGTTAGCGAAGGAGAGCAGCAGGTCTCTGCCCTTGTCCAAAGAAGGCGAAAGAGGGTTAAAGAAGCGGCAAAACCCCAGGCGGACATGAGAGATCCGTCGGGCGCCCTTTCCCCCTCAAATTCAACTACTACGGAATCGTTGCAACTGGAAACATCTACGACATTAGAGTCCATGAAAACGGACGCTAAACTGAAACCACCAACGTCCAATGGAGCGTTCGGTAAATAGGCCGCGTCGCTGAGACTCTTATACCGACTGCAGTGTTTTTTTCAGAAACGATGCGTAGTCTTTTGCTGTTCTCCCAAGACCGTATGCTAGATGACCTTTAGTGGTTTGGAATATGCGTTACCGAAATCCTGCCTCCCGGCTTCCCCGGCATGACGGTGCGCAAACTAACCGGACTCGGTAACTTGCTAGCTGACAAGTCTCGCCCTCGCTTTTTGTGAATTGTTCTGTGCACTCCGGAGGTGCGCCAAGCACTTCTGCGTTTCGCCTTTAAGCTCAAGGGCACCGGTGTCATTGTGCACACGGACCTCCTTTTGGCGGATAAGGTTAAGCTGCGGGAAGCTGTGAAGGATCTTAAAGCCCGCCGTGAATCAGAACATGTGTAGCAGCCTCCGACGACATCGCAACCAGCGGTAACGTCTGTCATCCTGATGACAGGTAAGTGTGTTTCTTTCATTCACTTACCTAACAACAGAAACTGTAACAATTCCCGGATCCGTTGAATGCCGCCGCCGTACCCAGCGTCCTCGGTGACACTGCAGCCTACGCTTTAAACAGGCAAGTGATTTCAGTGTATGTACTCTTATTTCATAGCACTTGTCACTTATGTGATCGCTATGTGGTATGAGTTTCCTTGGCTTCCCGATAGTAAGTATCTATTGCACGTAATTTTCCGAAGTCTAACTGCTTGCCATTATCCATGTCTGCGTGAACGACCTCACGACCCTTCTCAGGTCCATTATCTGTTCTATAGCCTTGCGTTTCCCCTCTGCAAGCACCATCTATACACCCGACGGCTTTCAACGGTTGGAGCACAGGGACATAGGTGCATTACGTGGATCTGTAAGCATCCACCGAACAACGTACTGGACAGTCCACTTGAATACTGTGTTCGAGTGGTCGTAACCTATGGCTTGATTTTCCGACAGCGCAGCAGCTACAATCCCGCTTTTCCGCTTCACTAACAAACATTTTAGCTACAACTTCTCATTCATAGCGCCATGCATTGGTCTTTACTAAACACAGTTGTAAAGCAATAACTGAACAGGAGATAACCGATGCATTAACCGGTAAGTTACCTTCACCTACGCTGAAGTGACTCAATACTGCAAACGGAGACCAAACTTCATTTTTATTGACATCCAGCATTGCGTATCAACCTTGAGCAACGATACGAGGTGTGCAGTGCATTCTCACAGCAGCCGGTAATCACGTTGTTTTCCGCTAACATTTTTGTTTGCAGTCTGCGGCCGCTGGTGTGGGTTATCTCATCCGCCTGTTTGCAAACCACAGCATTACTGTGGTTCCGATGTGACAGCTATGGTCACTATGCTATTTCCAAAATAAACTTCTAGACAACGTAGGTGACGATGGCAGACCAACATTTTATCAATGGTGCAATTTGTACCTTCGATGGGTCAGTCGCTCGTATGCACCCTCTTCTCCAGTTGGTGGGTGGCACCGCAATGAAAAATTATCAAATGTTTACCTCCGAATCACGTTACCTTTCATTTCCTGGTGACTTTGTCTAAGACATTGATGACGTGAACCATACACTCCACTATCGGGAGGTGCGCTACATCGCTTCCATGTGATTGAGTAAGTTAACCCCGCGTTATATCTATGCATATTGCTTTCATGTGTGTCTACGGAATAAATTTCCATTTACCATTCCTCAGTGTTCGCACGTTGTGGGTCAAGAGCGCCTCACGCGCTCCCCATGACGACGTGAATATTCGGAATCGGTACAGACGTCAGCGCACCATTTGTGTCTCTTTTTCGTTAACATTTCCATATTAGCACGATTACTCAGCATAATGCATTCAACGCAGTTGCATGCAATGACGGAAACAAATTAAAAGCCAGGTGACTCCCATTTATATCAGTAGCATTGACAAAGCCCATGACTTACGTTCTTTTTGTCCCAATGCCTAAGGTTACCACTGTGGCTTCCCTCCTGGCAACAATAATGCCCTGTATGCGACCTATATGGGCGTGCAGATGCATTCCCTTTTCATTCGTTAGCAGTACTTACTATACCGCCGCTGCTGGGCTATTATGTTATTAGTACCCGCCCGTATTTAAGGATAATCATTCCAACGACGGCGATTATGCTGGGTTCCATAACGACACCAATGCTCTGTGACCAATATAGCACTACTAATAAGAAGCTCTCAAAACATGTGCAGCAAGAATATGAGGCTTCCCTAGAGCCCATATGGCTGCAAATATCATGGAACCCAATTAGCATAAGTGAAAACCGTTCATGTAGCATCCTGGCGCCGATAACACAACTGTCGCTGTAGGTCATAATTAGGCTTCTCTGTAGAACATACATAGGCTTACTAAGCGCCGTTCCTTTACCGCAGTGAAGACAAAAATATCTACCTGTATAATGATCTTTATGACACCGCTGTTATAGAACACATGATACTTTTCCATTCATCGCTGGTGCAACCAATCGCGGCCAACACTGGAGGGTGGTTCAGTTAACAAACAAATGCCACCCGTGAGGCAATCATACGGCCTTACTACGTACCCGTCACGTTTGCAGGAACATAAACCTACCTATAGTCTTGCGTATATATGTGGGCTACTTGTATGAAAACATCGCAAAACGTTCCTTGATTTGTTTCCTTGGTTTTGCCATCCTATTGTTCCCTATGCCTCCTATAACTTCCGCATATACTGGGTGTGATAAATTTTCCTTAGTATTAATTATAACACGGTATTAGCTTATTAATGAAATGCGTAACCTACTTACTTTACTCCTGACAACTTGATGTGCACCATTACAGATACCGTTTAAACGCAATGAAAATTGACAGCCACGTACTTAATTATTTACTCATTTACGTACGGATAAGGTCACTTCTATCTCTGTAATGGAAAGAATGTATACGTTGGTCCACTGACGTGCAGTTGCGGGGATTTGCATTAGGTAATCATAGTGGGGACTAATAACGTGCCGTCCCCTTAAATGGCATAGAACTGATGATCAGTGTTACCGTCACACGCATACAAATGTATTCCTAAATAAAGATATAAGCATAGTTAGATTGGAGGAGCAATACCATTTCTAATCACGTTGCGGTTGCATAATTAGGAATGCATATATTTGTAATGAAATATATGCATTCCTTTCCAGACAGCATTCTGTATACATAAATGTACGCCTTATTAACCTATATCCATATATATATGGGATTGAGGTTAATAATGCGTACATTTATGTATACATAAGGCAGTCTGAAAGTGAATGCATATATTTAATTACAAATATATGCATTCTAATTTTGCAACTTCATATATATATATATATATATATATATATAAAGGTTTCATCAACCATTTATATACCCTATGAAAGCTCATTCCGCCGTTATGAGCATTTATCCACCACATATTGACTAGGGACCGACATGCATCTTCACTTCTCTTTCACTTTAGCTCACTTAACTAATTGCTCCTCAGGCATTCGTATATGCAACTGACGCTTTTGCGTTACTTTTCCATTATAAATACGCATTCCGTAGCAAGTCCCATATGTAAATAGGTATGCGCATATGGCATGGTTATTTGCCTATTCCCGACACATCCGTTTACCCCGTTATTTACATATTATTCTCACAGGCATTTCCGTTCTTTTCCACCTATTTCTCGAAGTACGCCAACCATTGTGCCCAGTCGTTTCTCAAAAAAGAAATCACATAGGAGCATGTGAGGTAAGCAAAATATTCATTTCCACTTCAATTTATTTGTATCACTCTTTAGATACTACCTTAAAGTAGCTATTCTGCATTTTCTGACTAGCTGAGTGCACTATTTACTTTCCGATAACCTAGGTCCGATTTAGACCCATTTATGAAATTTGAAACTTCGGGCACCTGCTACCAAGGTTACGGTAAACTATAGTACTATAAAAGCTAAGGGACCCCGATTCCTTTATACATCCGCTGCTGGTTTATTTAGAATGTTTACAAATTATTTATCTACATATCAGTATCCTACGCTACCATTATACTCCAGGCTGTGCCGTTTCATCTTGGCCCGCAAACTCGTTCCCGCCAGATGTGAGAGTCCTGGTCCCTTCTAAGCATGGCCGTCCGGTATGTGCTCGAAACTAATCGCAGACACAAGCTTCGGATGCTCGGAAAAACAACCGAGGACCTCCGCCATACGTTCTCCGGATTTCCATGCTTCTATGCGTTACGGTAAACCCTAATCCACACTGCTGCACCATGTCTTAGTCCTAAAAGCTCCAAATATTCACAGAGGTATAGTAAAAAAGTAAAAGGTTACAATGGTCAGGTATTGAGCCCGGTGACAAAGGCTCAAATAGAAGGACTCGTGTTGTTGATGCATCCAGCATCCAGCGTCGAATTTGAATGATGATTACACTTTCGGTACATGCAGCGATAGTTGTGCGCAGCACTGTATCTGTAACGGGTATTATTGTATGTAAGTGCACGGTTAACCGACAATTGTAATGTTTCGAAACGGCATTAAATAGTATAGCACATGATTAATACCACCGGCCTTCATCTATAAGTCGTTATTTTTTGATGAAATCGTAGTTTCATTCAGTGCGAATGAGTGATAGGCTACAGCTGAGTGACCACCTTTTGTGCCCCTGGCGGTCCCAGTGAGACACATTTGGGACGACTTTCGATCATTCAAAAAACTTCTCGGTGTAGCCTTACGTCTCCAGTACTGTATTATTACGATTTGGAAATCCATTGCCTCTGGGTGTAGACGGTATTTCAAAAAAGGAGAAAATACAATCACAGCAAATGTTTTCTAAAGGAAAGAAATTCGTCTCAAAGTGTCTCGCAGAGACGGACAGAGGTACAAAAACGATCACTTAAGATCACTCCAGCGGCCATTTTCAGCCACCCGTGCTATGCGAGAAAACATCTACAGTATTGCCTTCGCAACTCAGCCATAGTTCGATAATCGCTACAAGTTGATTGTTAAAGTCAAAGGTATTTTGTAGTTCAGCCAGCACATAAACCCACCGGACTACTGAAACTTTTCAAGGAATCCTTGCGCTACTTTATCGCTAGAACAATTTTTCGACCCCAACCATGGAGATGACTGTTATTTTCTAGGGGGCAAAAGGGAAAAAGCACCCAGTAATTGAATAAGACCACCTTGAAATAAGCGCCACCACAGTTCTAAGAAGGCTTGCTTCTGTAATATTGCAGTAGCCACTTAGATCTACGGAAGCCTAGGCAGATATTCCTGACAAGCTGTTACAACGAAAACTAAAAGTGAAGGAAAAAATAACACGTCCTACTCGGAAGGTTAACGTGTTGGACAAGTGCATTCTCGTGTTCACAATCGACTAGTTTCCGTTCCACAGTATCCACAATGTTACCAGTGTGTTCCCAATATGCATGCGGAAGGTTCAAATCCACGATTATCACAAAGTCCGGTGTAGATACCGCTGCATGTTTAAGCAACCTAGTTAACTCAATATCCTGAACTCGTGTAGGGTATGGTGTGCGGTATACAAAAATGACTATTTTCAAACAACTCATCATGCTCAGAATAATAAAATAATGTATCAGCTGTACGCCGTAACAATGTTTCGCTGCCGCGCGACTTCAGCAGTTGCGCGCGGGCTGAGTATACCGCGACGACGCCTACTCCTACGAGAATTCGAAGCGGTGACCTTATGGTTGCAAACCAGGCGCGCAGACCACTCGGCCACCGGCCGACCATCATGCTCAGAAGGCAGAATCAACTTGGGTATTTGATACTTCTATGGAAAGGGGCATCCTATGGCGGTTGAACTGTTCGCTGAGCTTGGCGATTTGATCGCAAACGTTTCCTCACCAAACGAGGTGATGTCACCCCGATTGGTGACGAAACGTTTGCAACCAAATTGCCAAGCTCAGCGAGCAGTTCAACTGCCATCTGAACAACCTGAGCTACCAGTCTTCAATTCTATAGGGGCATCCTAATTCACAGATTGGCTATTAGAATGAAAAGTACTCCAAGAGCGTGAGTCAAAGCCTATCCATTCTATACACAGAGAAGCCAGTCACTGATTGGATCACTAAGAGAGCCTGATTTCAGTAATTGAAACCACTTCAGCAAGCATGCAATTTACCGTCAACTCCTCCCATATCAATTTACACCCCGGTCAACAAAATTACGCCCACTTACTCAGCATTACCAATGATCCCAGCTGTGCCGGAGAGTCAGTTTGGAATTGACATCAGGAGCATCTAACAGACTTTCAACTGTGAATGCTTCAACCTTTGGTGTTCAATAAATCGGTGTGATAAATAGCCCGGACGGATCATTCTTATGGGAAGAACACCGTTAAGCACAACTTGTCGAAGCGAAAGGTTGCCTTCCACACATGCACACCGCTTGGCCTAATATGTAACTGCAACAATGGATGAAAAGTCAAGGAAATAGAAGATACCATGGGGAAGGTCTGAGATTGCAGCCTTAGGTTGCCGAATCGATGTTCAAGCTCCTTTACCGTCGCACTAGTACCATGAGCTGAAGTAACGTGTTCCAATAAGTGACAAGCTCACGTGACAAACAGAAACGGCCGCATTCCAGTTAGAAAGACGTTTATATAAGTCCAACGAGGAATCTCGAGTTGGAAACCTAGCGGGATGGTACAGTCGAAATAGAATAGGGCAAAGTTAACCAGTGAATGTTCGAGAAGTAGAGATCAAATCATTTTGAAAGCGCCTACAATGTAGCGAAAACATCTGCAACATCCAAGCTGCAGTCGGATGCGTATGAGCATTCTGCGGCCGTCCTCTTTTGTGTGTAATATTCGTCCAGTTCGGGATTCCAGGTTTTACCGTAGCCGGCAGTCAGAGTAGGTCGCGGGGGATCTGATGAGATATAATGGAAACAAAGAAAACAGGTGGTCGAAAAGTAAACCCCAACCACTTAGTAAGAACAGGCATCGACGAGTACGTGCTAACGTGCCGACACTAGGAAGTGGCCGAATAACCGGGTGCAGAGTGGAAGGACAGCAGTCAAGTTCAAGTTCAAGTGGGACCGGAACAGTAGGAAAATCCCGCAAATGTTCCACCTTGGAAAACGTCGTTGATCCAACAGGGAAACCGGTGCCTTGATGTGCCAAAGGAGATCCAAATCAACACACACGATTCACATGGTCAACCAAACAATGCCCACGAGTCCTGCACTAGCAGTCTCCGCTGTGCCGGCCACGTGAAGAATAAAAGAAAACAGTAGTGTCAGTAAAGAAAAGGAAACAGAGGAGAAGACAAGCTTATAGAATATAGTAGGCAATATTAAGATGTAAGTTAAAATGAGTTAAAAAAGCGTAGGCTGTAGTAGACGAGAAAAGTTTACACTGCAGACCGAGAGCATCAAGTCGATGCTCGAACTCTTTCACCGTCGGTGCCATCACAATGTCGGCAGGCAATGCGTTCCAATAAGCTATAACCCTACGCGATAACCGAAAAGCTGCCCAAACCCGGTCAGACCGGGGTTTGTGCAACTTTAATGGGTGGCCACGAAGGGTTGGCAGTCGAGTTGGGCGAAACAGTCCAGTCAAATCAGGACCAATCTGACCCATCAATATACGATATGTGAGGACCAAGTCGCCCCGAAGCCGCCTGTAATACATGGAAAACCTATTTAATTTACGTAGCCTCTCCGGGTACGTCAGCTTCTTTAATTCGTGCACCATTTTCGTCCCGGACCGCAGGACTCGTTTAACTGCCATCTTATCACGAACCAGGCATGAAGGACAAGCCTGGACGCAGTATTCCAAGTGCGGCCTTACAAAAGCCGAAAATAGTCTAACAAACATGTCGGTGGTCATGATCCCAAATGACCTGCGGATCATCCACAACATGTTGATACCTTTGCAAGCAGCTGTCGTCTAGTGTTCACTGGACTTGAAGTCAGATGACAGCAAAACACCGAGGTCAGATTGGAGTTGAACTCGCGGTACCTCGTTGCCGCCAAGCAAATAACGCATCGGCGGGTCATTCGGACCAACGCGTAAAACGGAACATTTCGCTAAATTAACGGGCAACTGCCACAAAATTGACCAGTCCCAAAGTCTATCCAGAGCCTCCTGTAGGGTCAGTGGACCAATCGGCTCGTCTATCGTGAACCAGAGTTTCAAGTCATCTGCAAACATTAGGGATGGCACACCCAATTCATCAGGTAGGTCATTAACGTATAAAGTGAAGAGGAGGGGGCCAAGAACTGAACCTTGTGGAAGGACAGGCTGAAACCCACCCGCACACATATTTCCCTTCTGATTATGGAAGCTGAAATCCATCGTAAGACTGGTCCAGAAATACCAAAGGAATTCAGCTTGTACAAAAGGCGCGAATGTGGAACGGTGTCAAAAGCTTTGGAAAAGTCAATAAACAGCACGTCCACTGCCTTCCCGTAATCAACGGCTTCGGCCCAGTGTTCACGAGCCGTTAACAAGTTAGTAAGGCAAGAACAGCCCTTACGAAAACCGTGCTGAGAAGGATTAAGCAACTCAAACGCTTTCAAATGTCCTTCGAGAGCGTCCCTCACGAGCTTTTCCAATAACTTGATCAGCACGCTCGCTAAACTGACCGGTCTATAGTTATCAGGGAGGTGCATATCACCTTTCTTAAAAATGGGACAAATAATAGCCTCCTTCCAGTCTTTGGGTAGAGAGCAGCCTCGTAGGGACTTCACAAAAAGTTGCGTAATCGGACGGCAAATTTCATCAGCCAACTCGTACAACAGTTTGGGATGAATAACATCTCCACCGGCAGCTTTATTGGGATTTAATTGCCTCAGAAGCCGGAGCACTTGAGCCTCGGTTATAGAAACCTCCTCCAAGTGGGAGCCCTCAGGAACTTTTGCCTGGAGACTGATATGCGGCGGCTGACTCTCGAACATAAACCCCAGCATACTGTTCTCCGAGCAAACAAGCTTTTTCGTGATCCGTGACAGCAGCAGTGCCTTCCGGGCCAAACAACATCGGGATGCACGAGTTCATGTTGCTTCGCCTTTTGACATAGGCAAAGAAGCGTTTCGGGTTTGATGAGGCTATACGAGCAAGCTCTACTTCATGCCGTAGACGAGCACCTCGTAGATACTGCCTAACGGCATTTCGAACCTCACAATATCACTTGAAGGTGCATAATGAAGGAGCAGATAAGTAAGTACGCCACAAATTGGCTTGGTAGAAGCGTTGTATAGGACCCGTGATAATTACCGCAGATGCAATTGCCTAGTAAAATAAGGGCTCCGCTAGTGGTAAATATGGGGGGATCGCGCTCCACAATAATCTTAACCTTGTCCGAGGCCTTTGAAAGACTATACTATATAACCACAATGACCACAGGCGGATAATAGGGCTTAGGCCTATCAATGTTGAATTTTTCGTCAAACATTGTACACAGTATCGTGTAATCAATATCTCAGACGTCAACACGGTCCCGGTTAATTACCCTTAATCTAGATCGTCGGTCCAGGATGGTACTAAGACCCTGACAGGATGCTAAATTCTATCACCATACTCAGACCTGAGCACCACACACACACACCAACCGTCCCCGATGCGTGTAAATGTACAACATCTACGAATCGCACGCCCAACCCTTTTCAGCGTGCAAGCAGCAGGATCTATTTCCTTCCGTTCGCCCAAAAAAAATTTGACACAGATGCGTACACTACCACACAGATCACACCGATCCCGTCGTGCTGATAGATTCGTACAATCCGCCCCCATCATCTCCTAACCACACTAATCAATATAATGCATCCGGGAAGCACCCACTCCTCCCAAAGTACCTCATACTGTGTAACACGCCTCACAAACAGATTTTGCACTTCGCACCACCTTAACCTTACCCTTTACCCACCTACATACTTAGCAGCACACAACACAACTTATTACAGACTAACGATCGGAGAACGCTCCCCGCCACCCCCAACTTCCCTATCCTCTTATTTTAACCATCTCCGAGCTATCGCATGCATCCATCCCATACCCTAGCTACTTATTCCCCCTAAACCCTATCACATTCTTCCACTTCTGCCTACTTACTTCTCCTTTCGTCACTCACATATTTCTCCCTTTTGTTCTAACCCCACCACTATACCCTATCCATATACCTAGAACCCTAATAACTGGAGACCACCGTCAGCGTCCTCACTTATATTAAACCGCCTCATACCTATAAATTCCATTATTTCTACATACTTCATTAATATTCATAAAATGTCTTCCGCCTATCAATTATACCACGTATCTTCCCCCCATAACGCATCGTGTTTGGTCCACCTAGTCGGCCATGCTGACCATCAAGTGCCGACGAGTTAAATTAGGTTAGGAATCACAGTCTGTGAG
>CALYDF020004149.1:0-21508 GCA_944474145.2 Dicrocoelium dendriticum
TCGGCGAAACAAGCTGAGCCTGTAGTTTCTTTGCAGGATTAGTAATTAGCATGTGAATGTTTCTGGCAGCTGTCACATTTCCAAGGTTTACTGCGAGGATCGGAAAACCTTTCTATGTAATCCAATACTCAAACATTTGGAAGAGAAATGAAAGTGAAAACAAGACATATTCCACACTGGGCAAATTCAAACAAGCGAGTATCAGACATTTAATCATACAGAATACGGTTACTATGTCTGGAACATCATAGTCCGTGAACAACGATTTTCGAAACAGTAGTAATGGCACCGGGCAGAATTAAGCATAACGAAAGTATCAGGGCAACGTGAACACCTGTATATAACTTTTGGCTCACAGCAACGCTTTTCGTGCCCGCAAATTTGTCACGGTGTTTATATAGAACACCGACTAAGCTGCAGGTCGATAATCAGCATACTGTTCGGATTAGTTGGTGTTACATAAACTTGAAATTTGTGCTCATAATTTTGATCATGTAGTAGCATAAAATGGTTATAAACGTTTGGATCTGTCGCTTATAAGGAACAGATTCTTGCATCGTCAAAAAATATGCTACTTAGTTATTTGTTCAGACGTATAAATTGGGCTGATGATCGTTGACTTATGGGAGAGAACTCACTGCGTCACCTAAAAAGAAACTTTATCGATAAACACTGTCCATGCCTCACTTAAATAAAGGGTGAGGAGAGTTTCCTTCGCAACCTAAGTCGCGAGAAACGTGGGTATTATATCACCTAGCTGATTGCCTAGTATTTCTCATGCTTTATCAGGGAACAAAACTGCGTGAATTTACAAAATGATACACTTAGCTTACACCCACCACATATTCCTCTATGCAGGTCCTTCCATATGTAGTCTTCTGTAAAGGTTGGCTCGCGCGGTATCCTTGCTTCTTAGGCAATCACACAGAAACACACTCAGATGGGTGAGAAGAGATTCCTTTAAGTCCTGTCTCTCGGCATATTCATGATCCGCATCGAACAGAGGCTACGAAGGTAGAAAAACACACTTCGAATGACAAGGGAATTTTTATAACCTGCAAAAGTGGACGTCATTTGGAATCTACGGCTGTTTGTAATATTAAAATTGTTACTGCCAAAAACTTGTTAAGGGACTGTTTTAATATGTTGGGGTTTCCTGTGACCTGCCGTGCCTACAACCTTCTGTGAAAACTGGCCGCTTTTAGGAAATTGAAGGGGCTAAAACTTTGACGCTGTTTAGTTTACATGCATACTACTTGCGGTGTACTGAGCGTAAGTTAAACATCCTTTATTATGACTGCCGGAATTATGTTGCCAAAGAAACCAAGTTTTGATGCAGAAAGATGACGAATTGAACAACATTAATGATAGAAAATGTGGCATATCTACTGTAGAATTTAATTAGTGTTATCGTCACTCGTTTGACGGCATGGAGAGAAGGCAGTCTACAAACCATGGAAATACTATGATTGTCTCAAGCTGGCAGCCGCGGGTTACACCCAAGTTTGGGAGTCAACGCTAACTATCTACGAGACCTTTAGTGAAAACTGATTGAAGGAGGAAATTAAAATTAGTAGCTAGTCAGCAAATATGATTTGCACAAGTTGGAATATCCAACTTTTTTATTTCTGATAACCTCTATTAATATTTATCTGGAAACGAGAGTACAAATAGTGCCGGAGCCAACCAGTGTTAAGGTTAACTAGCGGTGAAATATTGGGATTATGAAGGCAACGGGTTAATTATGGACTTTATTTAGTGACATCGTTTTGATAAATTGGTACGGATGTTATTAAGGAAGGTTTCAGGGAAAATATTTGTCATCATTGGTATACACCATGCATTTCAGGTGACGCTTTCTTAAACTCTGTTTTCACGCAAGATTTTGGCTAGTATGATGGATTTTACTTCTCAGTTATTTGCAACTGGGCGAAATTGACAACTATAATGCTAAAACTTATACCTCCATTGCATTTTGCATGTAAGCAGTGTGCCGTTGATATAATGCCTGAATGACCAGGCAAATGAACATTGCACCTCAGGAATAAATACCCGAAATTTTTTTCGGAATACTAAGTATTATTACCCAAATTAAATAAATTTATTTTTTGACTAACGTTCCTGTTTTTTGTATTACACAAATGTGCGCCATCGATGGTGGTGGGTTAGACGAACGAAAGTTGGGGGTTTGACGGCGTCGTGATCAAAGACAAAGTAAAATGTAATGCGTAGCTTACAAGCATGCTATATTGTACTCCTTTCTCAGCCAGTGCGGACACAAACTTTGCCGTGGATTGGTATGGCACAATCGCTGTAAATGGAAGTATAGATGGGTGAGTTTAATGTGTATGCCATTTACAATTGCTGCGTTGCTAACCACGCTAAGAGTTTTCGGTAGATTTGCCTGAAATATCTGACTTTTGGTGAATCACGAAATTTACCAGTTATATCATGCTGCGACAGTACCTGATGGACGAGTTCTATGGTAGTCTAAAACATCTGAACATTTGGAGAGAATTTAATCCAAGTGCGTTACTGCGCTTTTGCACGTTTATTTATCCATAATGTGCATAAGCCCACAGGCTGTGTACTAACCTTAAAATATACTGCTAAATAATAAATTACGCAGTTTTTTTATTGGGTATTAGACGCCTGCTACTGGTTGATCCGGTGACTGAAATCATTTGCTGACAGATACAGATGACAAGAAATTGTAATAAATCTCATAGGTTCACAAGTAATATAGTTGATTTGTGTACGCAGTAGGGTTGCAACGATCTGCACTGTCCCAGATCCACCTTAATCTGGGTAATTTGATTTGATCAGTTCCGTCTCTTTGCCCAACATTCAGTGTTTATTTCGCACATCTTACTACCGTCTACTGTACGAACCTGGCGGCGCAGCTGTCCTAATGCATCAAAGCGTAATGCTTGAGATGCACTAAGTGAGAAGAAGCCATTCCATGAACGACCATCCAAATGAAATACAAAAGGGATTGGCTAACTGATTTGTGTTCCACGATGCACGGGCTAATTCTGATTATACCACTAGGCAGGTCTTTGGGAACACCGGATGTTGAGCTAGACGTAACGCAGCTACCGCTCATGTTTGCCAATGCAACTTCTCTAATTGAGTAGTTACTATAGTGCTTGTGGTTACCAATAGCTTAAAGAATATGGCCGTTAAAGGTTCTGCAATCCTAACCAATGCACTATTTTATTATGACCGTCCTTTGGGCTCATGTTTTTCTATTCAATTTGTGGTCGTTCATACACAAGTATAGACAAATGCATGTGAACGTATGTGGTTACTCTTTTATTTGAACTACCATTGTGCAGTTGACAAAATAGAGACGTATAAAGCAAAAGATGTGCCCGGTCGACTCCGTCGGGCTGCATTCGACAGACTGTCTGTCGAACGTGTGCTCGCACATGAAACCTCCTGTGCGATATGCAAAGCCTGGATGTACTCGATGTGAGTGTTGACAATGTGAATACCTGTCGAAAACTCTCCACCTCGATTACTTGCCTCAAGCTACTCAGAATCCTTGCTAGGAAGAAAGGTACGCACATTTCTCATGAGGGTGCAAGGCTCAAAGAGTGGTCCCATGAATTCAGTTTGGAACGCACTGCGGTCCAACCACCGCCTTGCGTACATCCAATACTCACGGTTCCCAGGTGGACAATGGAACAATCAAACAGGAATGCTGCTGCTGTGTAGGCTGAATGAGTGTGGGTCGGCTGCGCTGAAGAAACTTGGCTCCCATCCTCATCCTTCCGGTCTGATTCCTTTGGGTTTACACCGGATATGGCGTGTGTGGTTGGAGCTGTGGAAGGTGTAGCGTAAGCCACCCATGGTCCCTCTGTAGGCGCAGACGTCTTGTGGCTGGGCACAGTGACAGGCAAATACGAAACCGGATGCCGCCAAGCATATATAGACTGAATCCTTGCAAAGCGCATGCTCAACATGTCGTAAAATCTACCGCCAGGTCATTTTGTAGAATGAGGTAACACTACCAACTAGCTTGTGCTACGTGGAAGTCTTCTTGCCAGCCACTGCTTGTATCATTGCTAGATGTTTACTTTGATTTCCTTACGCCGCTTTCAAGCTAGGTATGTAGGCTGTAGAATTCAAGACAAACGTACCATTCTAATGAAAAGCACTGCAAATCTGTTAACGCCACTACCCTACCAGCCTTCGAAATGCTGATGATTCTGCCATTTTCACCGTTACTTATCCGAAACTGCATTTGGATGCAAGTTGTTCACCGACAGCATGACAGATTTCTCCGCCTGTCAAGTTAAGCATATGTTTCACGTTGGATAGTGCCATCTTCCGAATGTATAGAGTTTAAGCATTTGCTCATTCGCTTAACGCGAAGATCTTGATGATTTGGAGAACATATAATACTTAAATAGCCACACTTGAAGTGCCTACTTTAGCCATGTTTCTAGGCAGTTAGTTAGCTAATATTATCCGGATATTTGACAAATGTTTTGACATTTTCTTCGGGAAACCAACACCTAAATTGTCACTAAGGTAGAGCCAGTTTGTGTATGGTTATAAGGAAAGTGCTTATGTAAGCACAGCAAAAATGCGCGCATTTTGGTCAGGTTGAAAGTTCTCCTGCTTACTCAACTATGGCTAAATGTAGGAGGTTTAACGCTATCGAATAAATATGAGGATCATGTATTAAGTCCAAGTAAAGAAATATTATGTAACAGAAAAGTTCGGAGTAAAATGGGTAAGAAAATAAGACAACAAAGTGGACTCGGTTACATAACGGTGCCTGACGGAAAACACATGTACTAATCTCGCTGTCCGAATGACTGCCCGAATAATGTGGTTGCCTTAGTCTATGAAGGGCGTGCAGACAACGACTTTGCAGTACAACCCATAGTATACTTGTATTAGTGGATATTCGTTAAACTGGCATTGTATACATGGTGGATTGCCAAAGCATAACTATTTCCTTCATGCTGTTACTGGGTCGATGTCGAAAGTTTCGAAGGTAAGCATACATTAGTCAATACCAAATATTCGAACAGGCTTTATGAGGTGTAAAAGGTCCATGGAGCGTAAACAATTGCAAGACTATAAGGAAGTATAGGGCAATATGTGTGAAGTTCGGGTAAGAGATGGCCTGTGAGCCTTTCCAGTTGGCGTCTACAGCGTGTTGCCATAGGGCTAGCGGCATCCAGTTCCGGATTTGCCTGACACCGCTGCCTTCATAGGACAGCCACAATAGGCTTGGGCCTACAGCGAGACCATGAATGGTTTGCGCTTCACCACCCACAGCTCCCACCCCACATCTCAAATGCAGGGTGATCCCGAAGGAATAAGTCCGGAAGGCTTGTGGATGTGAGCTACGTTTCATCAATGGAGCAGGCCGATACTCCTTCAACCTGCACACAAGCAGCCTTCCTGTCTATCTATGTGAAGAAGCATATGTACTAGATGTACCCAAGGCCGTGGCTGGACCGTAGTCCCTCCACACTAGATGCAGCCACTTTTCGAGCTTAGCACTGTCATGAGGGAGGTGAACCCCGTCCCATCGGAAACCATTCATAGTATTCTGTGATCGGTGACCGAGGTGCATTGCTTTCGACAGGTTTACGTCTTGGTAACCTGAAGCGCGACTAGGCCGTGGATATCAAGCATCCAACATAGAATTTGTAGGAAAATAGACACGCGAAAACGACACGGTATATACTGCCGAATATTAGAACTAGGCAAATCAAACAAAGTGAAATGATGCGGTAGTGACTCTGTACCTTGGTGGACGCGGAAAAGTCCTACTAGACTAGTAGGCGCCTGTGCGGAGCGAATACTCATGCACGACGTTACTGCATTACGTCGGGTCAACAGTTCGGACTGGAGTTACGCCAAACATGCGATCAACAACAGAAAGCAGGTACGATATGTGTGGCTGACCAAATCGGAGAGGCTTCGGTTGTGTGTGCTCGATGGCTTGAACGATGTCCTACTCTAACATGCAATCAGTCGTCTACTGAATGCACATCGGCTATATCCATGCGCAAACCGACAGCCAGATATGGTAACTGCGGCAAAACGAAATGCGTTCAAATTGGTTGACATCAAGACGCCGATGACGGCTTGGTTCAAGATCCCCGTAATTAGAACTTTGGTTAACCTGTAAATAGAACCATTTCTTTCCACAGGATACACCGTCCACGAAGTCTTGGCTTTTGATTTATTGGCGAAATGGACACTAGGCAGAGCGGACCATGGGCAGCAGTTCCCAAGGCAACGCAATGCAACACCGACCAGGCACACAGGCCTACAGTCATGTTTCATTCACAAGGCACACCACATTTACTGGGATCTAGTGGCGACACGTGCGGCCGAATACAGCTTGACAGTTGGATACTTTCTGAGGTGCATATAAGTTGACGGTTGGCTCTCCTCTATGACAATATTTTGGGTTGTTCGTTGTCATATACCCTTTTCACTTCAAACTGAACTAATTTTCAACCATATTTACGCTTGGCGAATTTGCTGGACAAATGTGTAAACAAACTTGACTTTCTGCAAATCAAACTGATCCCTTAGCAAATGACACTGGACACCGTTTGTGTAAAGCAGAAAGTCAGTACTTCTTTTTAGCAAGGAATGAGGCGTAAGGTGCATGGATATTGTTCAGGAGACATTGCAATCAGGCTAACGCAATCCGAATTGTGCAAGCAACATGCGCAGCCGCTAACCAACGTCTTGATCATGAGTATCGTTTCCCTTAATCAAAGACGGTGACCCATTTTCCCCGCCTTCATGGGGTCACCCTCTGTAACTGACAATTCGGTATAGCCGGCCTGAATGCCGAAGAAATTGCTTTTCCCTCCGCGTGTTCCAACTTTAGAACGCCCTCCCTTATTTTGTCGTCTCTGCTCCCAATATGGTGATATTTAAAAAGCGAGTTGACGAAACATTGTCTCACTTACATATCATTATATTACTTGTTATCCAGGGATAACAAAACGCAATCAAACGGTTTCTTGCCATGCTCCCAAGAAACATATTTATGGATTTATATATTTTATACGCAAACATCTCCGCTCTTCTACATAAGTCTATGGTGAGTCCATCAAAACGCTTTCCACTTAATCATGGAATTGATTTTCGCAATGATTTCCATCCCACGGGACTTGTTAAGCAATGCTCTTTTACCTGTAATAAACCATTGTTCCATAGCCCGGTGCGGCAAACTTAATGCAGACAAATTGAATTTGAGTTAAAAGACACATTGACTGACGAAAGTCTGTGTAAGCGAACAATTGTTTTCGATAATTCATTATCAGGCTATGCTGGGTCATACTCCTGAACTTAAAACACTTCCCTTCACGTTGCAGCGCAGGTGTTACTGCAGCATGTTTCCGAAAGCATACTGGAGAATAGGAAATTACAATTGGAGCAATTGTTTCTAAGTGTTGCTTTCAGACTTCAGGACTTTTCACAACAATTAAACATAGTGTTTTTACATTGTGATGACATCGTTATTTTCTAGTGCCCTGTCAAATGGATGCTGGAGACAAAGAACTATATATTGATTGAAACGAATGTTCTTTCGCAGTGCGGTAATTAATCTCATAACTCAAGTCGAGAAAAGGTCAAAAAGAACCAGATCAAATTTTTGGACTGCAAATTTTGACTGAGGTAAGCCAACTCACATCGATAAATCCACGCTGGGTACGCATAGGTCCATCCTTTTGGTAATCGACAAGTAAGACATTGAAATCCAGAACTTGATCGATCCACGATACTCCTGGTGAAGTATAAGTGAGAGCCACTTTGTACAAGCTGAAAGTAAATGTTCAGTGAGGAACACAATTTGAATTTTCCCCAGGCTTATTAAGCAGCGTAATATGAGGAATTGAACGACATAAATACAGATGCGATTGTCTGTAATTACTGATTAAAAACAAAAGTATGTTCCAAAGCCAAGACAGCTATATTTAATGCGTCAGTTTTTCATTTTTTTCTGTTCAACAGTCTTTCCAAGCGGTGAAAAGAGACAGGTCAGTCTATCAGTCGTATTTAGTAGCATACAAGTAGCAAGAATACTAGAGATCAGTTAACCAGTTGGGATTACACGAAATTCAAATGTTTGGGAGCGTCGGGTATGTATGTGCAGTAGAAGAGTGTACCATACAACATATGGGAAAAATCCGCAGAACTTATGCATACGGTTGCTAATTTGTACCAAAATAATCACTATATCACTTAAGACCTATAATTTATTAATACGTTTAATAACTGGACGCTTAATGTGCAAAATATTACTGCAAAACAGGTGCGGTACTTCGAAGTTCTTTTTCTATAATCGGGTATACGATGGGTGGATACTGAGCAAAACGGGCAGTATATGGTTTTCATAGAAATTAAGCAGGAACCGTTGATAAAATCCCGTACCTAGAGCAACTAAAGGCAATATTGCGTGAAAATAGCTTTATGTTTCTAAAGAAAATATATTGGGCTAAATTGTTAAACCATACCTACCACATCTGAATACTCAAGCAAACATTTGAGTGAGAAATGTCAAAGGAAAATTCAAGGGGACTTAAATTTGAACTGTTGTTTTATAATTAAAGCACTGACACTATCACAACATACAAAATATCATACTCGTTAGCTAAATGTGGGAAACACCTCAGCTACTGTGCCGCAATACATAGAAAAAAGGAGAGAACAAAATGCAACTGGTGCACGCCGGCTGAGCTATCGGTAACGGATGTGCATCGTTCCGGTAACCTACGAGACGGCTACTGTACATCAAAAAATTACTATGCAAAATTATATTAGGCTAAATAATGAGACCGTGGTTGGATATGGAGGCTAAGAGTGATGGGGTGGGAAAATAAACTCACGGAACGAACGCCACTGAGGTCGGCTCCTAGCCATATTAACAAGTGTATCCAGTTAGACGTGTTCATCGTCTTTTGGACCGCAACCAGGGAGCCGAGACGCTTCAATCGAGGCCAGCTTCGAAGTGAAGGCCATCATTCCTCTCGACCAAGTCATCGCTTGGCCACCCCTCCTCTTCTTCCATCCACACCCCAGGAGCGCAAATAATGCACATCGCAGGAGTCGGTGAGCTGGCATGCGTAACACGTGGCCGAGCTATCAGAGCCTGGTGCGTGAGATAACGCTGCTGCGCGGTTTATTTCCTTTTCCTGTGCCGTGAACAAGGCGTCGAACACGCACGTTGCTCACGCGGTTTTCCCCCCAGATATGAGCTGACACGATATCATTGAGTGCATATAAATATCTGGCATATGCAAATTTCTTTGTTTCTTTTGTACAACGTCGGGCTTTTGTGTTTAGTAAGGGGCCACATTCAGACTAACGTACCTATATAGCTTACGTTAAGTACACGGTCGTTACCATAATTTAAATGTATCATGAAATATCGTTGTGAGAAAGCCGACTTCGCGGATCATTGCTCACTCAAGCTGTAATATTTAGAATAATTTTCGGTAAAACAACCCACGAAATGATTCACTTTGATAAAAGTAGTCTGAGCGATCACTTGTAACAGAAATATATATGGACCTCAAGTACGATTTATACGATATTTTACCGCTCTTTGCATGTTCTTGCCAAACTTCTCAACCTAAGTTAGCTCGGTGGCGTAGTTCAGGCAAGGGAACAGTAAACATGTGGATCTGAGGAAGTTTGCGGACTGAAAGCAAGATTGTCCGAAAACTTTAAAGCACAATCTGTTGCTTATGGTAACTAAATAATGATGGTAATTTATAAAGAAATATTGCGGATAATTCCCGATTATTTCTAAATAAAACTGAGTAAACTTGAGCAGGATTATCATCTGTTATGCCCCTTTTATTATGTGCAAGTCTATAGTAAACATCATTTGAATCCTATTTCCGTAAAGTCTGAAATGGTCAGACGCGTCAATCGGAGTCTACAAAAAATCAAACAACAGGCGGACTGCGAAAGATCCTGCTACCGGTAGACTAGGTTGTGCATGCACAAACGCGCAATTCTGCAAACTGCCACTAACAAACAGATTTCATGAGAACACACCAGCGAAAATTCGGCTTGGCCTGTCCATCTTGCGAAATGCAACTGTTCCTCTGTTCGATGTTCTTCTGTCGGCTTGACTTCAATCCGAAGTCCGCTAAAGAGAAAGGAATTATTATGCATTCAGGTGTTAAAATGGGGTGTGTATGATGGTGCTCTACTTATAAAATTAATTTCATTTTCTACTTGTGCTCCAGTAACCAGCTTATATGCTTTTTTATTTAGAAATGCGTATAACACTATAGGAGGCTGTCTGAGTACTTCCTTGTAAGGCATTTAACTAATTTATCGTTCAGTTATCACATATCTCTGGTGTGAATTGTTCCAATGAGTCTTTTTTACTTACAAAAAGTCGTTTGGAAAAATACTGAATATCTTAACTAGGCAGCCATAATATATGTAGCTGTGTTGCTTCAACGATTACTTGCTATGCACGAATGCCAAGTAAAGTCATTTTTCACCGCGTAATGTCCATTCATATCAGATGCATTGTGTTCATTTCTTTAATTGTGATGCGCAAAGGCATTTCTTGAATTCAGATAATGAATTACCATCCAAGGTTGTCTCTGACAGATTGTTTATGAAATTCACCACTCGACGTTCAAAATACAAATGGTGAGCCATCCACTTAAAATCCCGTTTCCAATCCCTTCAATTCCCTTAGCCGCGAATGATATTAGGTGCGTACATTTGCCGAAGCAGCCACAGCCTTTTGTAACTCACTTAAATGTTATATGATGTCCACTAGAAACCGAGGATACGACAGCCTGTAGAGCCCAAGTTTTCTGCAACGCCTCCGTACTCATGTCCTGTGAACTGGAAATGAGCCTGGTAGCGACATTCTGAACAAGTTCCAATTTTAACAGCTCACCACGGGTGATCGGACGATAGGCCGTTGTGGCCCACTCGAGCGTTGGCCTTATGATGGGAGAGAAGAGGCGAGTGACAACCTCTTCAGACCAAGTACAAAGGCTGTATTTCAGAAAAAAGCACTTTCCACATAGTCGGCATTACCCAGTTGATCAATCGGAGATGGGAACTGCAGCCAGCCGACAAGGTTAGTGTCAAATGTATGCAACGTTGCTCGACACTGTGATTGAGAACAGCCTCAGGACACCTGAGTCTACAGGTCGTGTACGCGTCGCGCCACAAACATCACTTAACATATCTACTCCTACCTTGTAGTTCTAAAGCTAAAGTTGGAAACACGTTTGATCAAGATGTGCCTCACAGTCATTCATACATGAAGAAACATGCTCATAATAGCCTAATAAATCAATTGTTTAAACTCAGTAAAACCACTGATGCATATAATGGTCACGAGTTGTGTGTACGTTGGTTTCACCGGTAAGAAATGGAGAAGAATATTCGTCTCGTAAAGCAGCGAATCAATCATAGCTGGAACAGTTGTAATAGCAAATCCAAGCAAAAACCAATCATTCTATTACGGCTGGACCAAACAGTGAAAATCGCCAGCGCTTGTTCTTATAGTTTGGGTTGCCTGTATGCATTTTGGCGATCTGAGGAAACCAATTTAGACAGCTTCGCGAAGATTTGATGTCATAGTGATACGACGCTACGGGTAATCACAGGTTAAAATCTTATTGCTGCACGTCTCATGAGAATAACCCTGTTTATATGTATATTTTTCCTATATGCTTGGGTGGCCGACAGGGAAATATCATTAAAGAGTATTCTGGCCGCATACACCAGAAGATAACCGTTTCTATTTCAGTCGAGAATGTATGTACACAAGAGAATGAAGCTAGCAATTATCATTGCTGTGGTACTTCAAGACAAAAAGCAAACTTTTGAGTTGAACACCTGTTATGTACTACTATCTCCTGCGACCGGCGTACTATACTCAATTTTGCTCTTTCGAGGAATCGAGTTTTTTATTCTGGACTATTTTTGACCCAATCATGGGTACAGAAATCAAGATTCATCATAAAAGGTCACATTCCGCTTTATGTTAAAGCATACAAGATTTAATACCAGCTTTCAAAGAAAGGTATGGGAGCTGAAATGCATGAATATGTACGCACCCGATGGGCGACCAATAAAATCCACCGGCATGTGCAATTAATTGAAGAGGCAACCGCAAAATAACGACCGCTTTCATCCGTGAGCGGCGGTCAAAAATGACAATGCGTAAAATAGCTTAACTAAAGACCATCCTTCTTGCAATCTAAACGGCACTGTGACTCAACTATCTCATGTTCATCTATCGGTAACACCTGATTGTTCAAAAATTTGCAATGACGTTTTGGAGAAGTAACTACGCCTGTTATATAATAAGTGCCTAAAAAAGAGGTTGTTGACCACCATCCTGAATGTGCAGCAATCTTAAATTTCGCCTATGGTAAAGCTATATAAGCAGATACGATCTTCATATAATCCAACATACTTGGGGAAGATACAAAAAATTATTAAAAAATGTATAGCTGTTGATGCTGACGGTTGGTAATGATTTTCTCTTCCTATACAACCGTTTTCAGACAAACGTAACTTTTAAGTCTACCTAATTGGTGATCCTGGAAAATGCATTGTACTAGAAAGGGAGTATAGATTAAACATAGCGAACACAGAGGAAACAATAGGAGTAGGATTCTACGTAATTATATTAAAACAATTTCATTTAACACGAAGAAGCTTACTCGTAAGTTAAAGTACGCCAAATGCCTGTTGTCTGTTACGCCAGAGCGTTCGTTACTTGCACTGGTCTATTTGTTGCTGCAATCCTTTTACAGAAGAGCACTCATTCATCTTGATGCTCAAGATAAACTTAATAAGTGATAGGGTAAATTGTTGAAATATTCTAAATAATCTTGGTTCCCATATTTAAACAGTTAGACAAGCTCAAAAGGGATTACATCATATGCAATAATAGGGATAGCGATTTTGCTGCGTTCAATGTTTTGCTCCCATTTGACTAGAATCCTCAACAAATTGAAAGTAAATATGATCCTTAAGTACTGGAAAAGTAGATAGAATCCGCCACAACCACCCAAGTATTGGTCTCAGAATTGAAAAACATCCACATTACCTACATATCAAAGTATCCCCGGAATCAATAAATTATTACGGCTCCTTGAATATACTATCCACCTCTTAATAGATAATGCTGAATTTACCCGGATACACGAACCTCAAAATCGCACCAAAATTCATATATTTATCTCAGCTGTCATAGTAGGGTTAATTTCAATGAAAATGTCAACCTAAGAGGTTAACATAGCATATTTCTATTTACACAGAAAGGTGATAGCTCCTCGATCAGTGTCATCCAGGCCACATAATAACTTCTAACCAAATAAGCTTGAAGATTTGACCTGGGTGTATACAGGCACGAACCCGGACCACATCACACACAAACTGGCAGCTTCGTTTACTCATTTTCACACTAGGTAAGCAAATTCAAATGTGGTGGGTTTCGGTATGGCACTCTCCCATCTCTGCACTTCATAAATGACAGTTCCGTTCTGGTTAGGACTAATCTGGTAGAGAGAACCAAGCTGGAATTGGAACTGGGAGCATGGTGCTGGCAGGTTTTGCCTGAGAAATAATCTAATCCTCCTTTAAAACATTATACATTACCGGATGTACACGACCAAAATAGGTCTTAACTTGTAAAATGTATCAACATATCCTACAAGAAGTAAGTGTTAGTCACTACCCGTACAAAAGGGGAATTTAAAGATACGCCCTAACTTTTCCCTGTTTATGTACGTTCACACAAGAAACAAGCTACCATTGAAAGTTCAGGCAAGTGACAACCTAACGAAATTTAATTGAACTTAGGAGCTTTTCTCACCATGCAGAACATAATAAAAATGTTCTGTCTTCAAGTAGCTAATATGGTAATTGTATCAGGTCCAATGAATATAGGACCATTAATTCCAGTTATTTGCACTCCGGAATACCTTAACTTTATGTTTGAAAAAGCCACGATTGAAGTCCCACTTGTAAGTGGAGAAATATAAAAGTATATCTCTTGCTTTAACTCTCCTTCGTATATTGCAATTATTCTACTGGCCAGTGTCATCCGAATAATATGCACTACCAAGTGCATATTGAAAGAAGCCAACTCATTATTAACGCTACCTGTTATTCGAAACTGCTACAATGATTTGGCACGCCCAATCCTATGGCATCCCACAATGTCGCGAGATTTGTTATTTCGTTTGTAGTTTTACCCCAGATTGTAAATATTTCCTCTTATTCTCTTGTTTTTCTGTTGGTCACGTTTGAGCTGATCTCCTGAGGTGAAATTTTAAAGCTTCTAAGAAACATGTATACACAGGCCAAAAATCCTACTGGTGAATATAAAAGTGTGTAAACATTAAAAACAGTCCAACCTGAACCGCTAAGCTCTTAGTTAATGGCATATGACACCAAGCAGTGATCCCGGTCATCATGCGCTCAAAAAACTGTGATTGAGGAAAGGTCTGACAGGTGTGACTAACTAGCTCAAAAAACAATTGCTAAAATGATAAGTAAAATCGGTAGTGATCAGCGTGCTTTTAAACCACACCGATGCATGACCAGATGGGGCGTAGAAGTGCGGGTGAAAACTCTCGAGTAAATCCTGCGCATGGAAGCAGGTACTCAGGAGAGGGCTCCACGAATGACCGCCTTACTTCACTTGTTCTTTCTTACCCTACTTCATTCTGCAATGAATCTGTTGTTCTCCTGCTTCCTAGTTAATTCATCACTACCGTTCTACTATCTTACCGATATTTCCCGTTAACTTAATAATTAGACCATAACCTCGCCCTAAACTGTGATGCATTTCCATTATATATCTACACCAAAAAGCGCATAACTATTATACACTTTACTCATTAACTGCTTATGGCATCTTTTACAAACCGACGATGCACTAAATAAGTCCCCTTTTTACAATGTACAGGCAATCATTTATTTGTCAACATATCTGTTTAATTACCCTTTTCATAATAGAATTCACCGTGCATTATAATTCACGGAATCTCAGTCACACTTAGGGCATTATGAACCCGCAGGCGCATTCGCTACCAAATCTGACTGAGTGGCGTTGCCATTACCAGGTTACGTGCTAAGTAATACTTGATCAGTTTCGATAATATAGCTTTAGTAAGAACCGGGGACCAAAATGTCAACCAGCCGAGCGGAGATAAAAAATGTTATCGGATATTTACCATTTATTGAGTTAACTTTGTTCTACAGTCATTGAAAATCCAAGGAATTTATATATGGTGCGGCAGTATCGCAAAGCACTAAGAACAAAACCATTTGTTTTTAGAATGATCAGCAACAAATGAATAAATGAATGAAAAGATTTGTTCAAATTGCATATGCACTAAAATCCTTCATACGTTTTGAAATAATATGCTGTTGTACCTATTGATTTCCATTATCTATAGTATCGATTAGAATCTTCAAGTTGGAAATTGTTAATGGCGGTTTGGTGATTTCGGTGGATAGACAAGAAGCGCAGCTTCACTCATATAAGTCCGTGGATTATGAAACCTACAGGTCGTGTTAACAGTCATCTGTCCGCAATGAGATGACACAAATGCCAGAATACTTGCAATATTAAAAACAATGTCTTAAAGCTGGACAAGGTAATTGTACAGAGGGAAATAGGAGCCGAGTTGCTTGGTCGGTAACTAACACGAGAAGCACATTCTGCAGACTAACCTAAAACACAGACACAGAAACACTATTAGGGTATTAACGCACCAAGACAAACTTAACTCTTCAGTAAAATCACGGTGTAAGGAAAACATTTTTCTTGGGTCCGGATCTAATGGATAATTTGTGATTTAAATCACAATTAATTAATGGAGATGTTCATAAGCTTAAGCAAAATAGTTTGCAACAAATTACCACTAGACATTTACCCAATATATGCGTAGTCACTAATGATTATTGCTTAAATTCATGAGTAAAAGTCCTTACCTGCTACAGTCTGTGGGCCTATGCAGTAACAATGTACATTAACACACGTGCCAGTAAAGCAGTTTTGCAGGATAACATATTGTGAACTCCACCTAGGATTTTAATTGCAACTGCATTATTCGAATTATTCTGTCACAGAAGTTCAGCTACTGATATGGTTGAAATGTGCATTGAGTAATCGACAACTATCACTGTTGTGGATTGCGGATGTGACTTCACTTTTAGTCCAAAACTTGTCGATGCGGATTTCCTATTAATATTATGCTGACAGTATTAGTCGTACGGAATTGATATTTTCCTACGTATAGCCACATAATGCGCCAAGTAAGATAAGAGACCGTATAAAGCAAGTCAGCGCAAGCAAAATTCTTGAATCCACAGTAAAAAGTGGTAGTTTTTCCTATCCGAAATACTATCACTGTCACATAGTTGGCAACAAAAATGCAACGCATTTAGATCATTCTTACGCAGAGGTTACTTGTGTGCGGATATTCTGAGATAAGCAAATTGCTGTACCGAGATAATGCTTCTGTGTACCGCATCGTACCAGTGATTGCCGTTAGATCGTAATACCACGCACTTCTCGATTCTACCAAAATCTAGCCATTCTGGATGTACCATTGGTTAATTTGGTCCAAGATTGATCATAAGTTAGATTCACATGCCAACTGCTAACGCTCAAATCTGACTCTCAAATGTTCGAATTGGTTTAAACTCTAAACTTGGCTCAAAATCTGGAACACACCCATAATGCTGCATCCACAATACTATCAAAATGCGCATATTTATACGTCTACATGGGAAAAAAATATGCGTTCTGTGAACGGAGTGTTAAGTTGGCAGCATTGGACTTCAGGTGCCCTTTGTGGAAGCAAGCAAGCGACTGCGGCAGCGAATTCGACCAAGCTTACTGCGTACATCGCAAACAGACTGTTTGAATTAGAGTGAACTGTTACAAAATAAGATCAATTGTTAAGCTCTCCTAAATTCCACCATAGCTTGTGACGTTTACGCTCTGTAGACTGTCACCACCTATGGACACGTTAATGGGATTATTTATTAGTAGACGTTACAAAATTTACCAGTAGTAGTATGCAAGGGCACTTGTGATTAGTCATGAAGACGTTGAGAGAAAACGATATTTACATATAGATATATATATATATATATCGAGATTAGCTGGAGAATGTTAGATCTAAGTCAAGCGTGAGTCAACTTGCGGCGTCATGTTTTGCTAGGTTGAACCGAGTGTTATTTTGAAGTGTCTTCATTGCCCACGCAACTAAACGTTTGAAGTCAAAAATATTGATGTACTTCTCCTTAGATTGAGTGTGGAGGCCAAGGGTTTTACTTCCTAAAAACATGGCCATGATAACTGTCAGTCTGCAAAGCCCCACCGTTCAGATGTGTTGTCCATTCGATCAAAATGCTGCTCATTTTTGGGGCTCCGTAACTTCATTAAACCATGTCCTAGAGCTTTATTGCTTTTGTGCCGTTAGCGGATTTCACTTTTGATCCATGCTCCAACACTCAAAAAGCCAACTGCCTAGTCGTTTTGCAAATAGTGTGCGAGGTATAGTGCGTTTCTATCTATTATTACGCGGACACAACTCGATTCGATAAATAGTCATTCTTTGAGAGTGGTACACCCAGCCAATATTTGTCAAGCACTTAAATGGAGCTAGAAACTATTGTGCAACAGGTTACTTATGTACGCAAGCTTAAAAGCAAATGATTTGTATTTAACTTTTGATTAAGCTATTTCGCTAACCACGGAATTTTTGCGTGGACATTTGTTCGCTTAATTCAAGTTGCATGGACACCGTTGCATCCGTGGCATACGCGCATAGCTTTTGCATCGGCAAGTGAAGCAACGAAGATGGTGTACATTTAGAAACATGTACATTATCCAAAGGCTACAGTGTTGCGTTTCTCATAGTTTACTGTGGAAAGGTACAACCTGTAAATCGTACAGGCAACGAATGCAAACGGACTGGTCTGAATGAACCATTTTTACGAAATATTCATTATGAAACGCAACCGGTGACTACAAATAACGAAACATATCTCCAACTAATTACTCACACACGATCCTTGGTGCTTCAATTAGCCATGCGGACTGTTCAGAGTTGGGCCATAAACAAGAAACCGGCTAAAATTGAAGTAGGAGAAAGTGTTACATGATTAGCCTTCAGTTGCGGATGTCGTTTCACTGCTTAGTATGGACAACAAAGATATGTGTGAGGCACCGTCTTCTGCTGGCTTCGGTCAAGTGCAGATTGAAGTAACAGCTACAAACACGTAAATAAGTGTTTTTACACACATTAAATGAAATGCCTACCATGAAATGTTCGCGTCGGGCCTCTACACTTCCGTCCATGTCAATATGGTAACCATCCACGTCAATTAATTACCTGAATGACACTGAGCGCTGGTCTTACGTGTACTCTTCGTGCAATCGCTGTGTCAGGCACTGCTCACTAAGCTTTGGCTTAATGTCCAAGGCCGAATTCCTCAAGCATTATGTGTAATGTTTCCCTCTTAGGCTATTTCTAAATGAGGAGTCCACATCCGGACACGATCTTTTCCTCATGAGTGCTTTGTTTGGAGACGGTAGCTCCAATACATTCTACTAAATTCAGGAGACTTTGTCTTATGTTGCATGTCAAGTATTCCTTTATACCTTCAGTGTGATCCCGTGTTGAACCTAAGGCTCTCTAGTAATCTCCCTTGGCCTCTTGAGTAAATAAGCCTGAATGACCGCCAGGGCAGTAAAACATCTATCTCCATTTAGTAGCGTTTCTATGCCGGACATGCTTGCCATTAGTATAGCCAACCATGGTAGCTAATGTAAGAAGTTTGCATTCCAAATACATATTAATTTTTCAACCAAACTACAGGGCTTTGTGTGTATTTACATCAAAATGCTCGACCACACAGTTACAAAACTATCTGTCTTCTTCCAAGGGTAAAGTTATATCAGCTTTCCGTTATTATTTCACATTTTTCCCTGATCAACACGTGATCAGTTTAAAACAATTGGGCAAATAAGTTTGGTGTTATTGATCCTGTTTCATCAAGGATTCCCGTCCAGCTCGGGCGTATGTGGGCAGCAACTAATTAAGCAACATTTGTGGGTGTAAAAAGTACATTTTTGATATGTTGGCGAGTGACTGGCAAGTGCTTTCAACACACACTGGGAAGCCTCAATATTTCCTCTTTGGTGTGCAGTGATGCGTTGACCCTTTGCATCGCCCAGCTCACTTAGACAACATTGGCATGCGCAAACTCATTCCGTTACTGGTCGACTGATTACATGAGCTTCCTAATTGAAGCATTTCATATAATATGGTAAAAGTGGACCTTGGTCAAAACGTTATTTAGCTACTCAAGTAAAGTATGTGTACTGCGGACAGATTTAGACAATTAGCTAAACTTGCTCATGTATACGTTTTTAAAAAACAATGGTTATTCAAGAAGTATTATCGAGAAGCATAGACAGCTGCATGGGAGAGAATAGAAAATATATATTATATTTATCTACGTTGCGATACATTATTGCAGCATAGGGATGGATCAATAGGTACATATTCGTGTTTAACATAGCTGTCCTCTTACAGAGGAATAAAAATAATTCTATCCAGCATGTGAAATTTGCAGGTTTGCAACTTAACGCATTGTTGGACCATGTGGTAAATTCATAGCAACAACACACATGCACTGTCTTGACTGACGTGAGTAATTGGGTATGCTTGGGAGAATGCTGATGAATGGATTCTTCACATTAAAGGTATTGTTAGGTTTGCTTTCTTCACCTGTCACTTTGGTTTTGGTGTCCAAAATGAAGAGAATCATATTCCAAAGCCCACTCCAATTTCCACTTTGTTTCAGTCAAAGCAAACTTTTCGTCTTATACATGTTCCATTATTGTATGGACACTGACGAGACAATACGAATGGTCGACATCTTTTGGTTTTTCATATTCATAGAGTCTTGCTTAAATTAGTTGAGTGCAATTAATATTTCGCATTTCTTATAAATTACCTCACTTCTCCAAAATAGTACTACCCATCCCACGTCTTATAACTTCAACATTGTGCAGTCGGGGAAACATCCCCAATGGGGACCCTTTTTATTGAACAGCATGCCAGGAGATTGTCTTCAAAATGACACACCCTCGCTCGCGTAGGTTTTTAAGACAACTGAAATGTGGCAGTCAGTTGAATGTGAGACTGGCTGTATATAATCGATAAATAAACTGGCTTGGAAGCGGCAACCTTATTTTCTGAAAACAATGCAGTCGCTCTACGTTGATTCCATTTAATCAGCCGTCTTGTTTTACTAGGGTATCCGGCACACCACCTGCGTACATCACCGGCGCATGATGTGCATAAGTAAATATGTTACGGGCACATCGTGTTATGCCAAATATACAGTAAACATTTAGTCCTACAGGATACAAGAGTCGTGGTAGCTTCAGATTCTAACCAGTCAGTGAAAAGCTACCATCCTGCTTCAGGAATCAACTAAGCTGTCTTCTCAGTTCACATGTTGTCTGTAATGGAGTGCAGAATCAAGCATAATGTATTACAGCCTGGACAGCTTTATTGCGGAATTGTTTCCATCGCGTTGCTTTTCCATAGTAATAGCACTTATGTTTCGAGAAACAGTGACATTATTATTTTGACTACCAGGTAAATTAGGGAAAATTAAATAAAATAGGTAAACTAAGGCAGCACAATCTAATCCCGAGTGTTTTTATCCGTTATAAATTTTACCAAATAAATAAATCATGACGGCTGTTGGACACGCCATCCACTAGGATAAATTAAACAAAGTAAGTTATATTTATCGACTGCGGGAGAAACTAACCGACGTGTAGATTCATACTAAACCGATTAATTGAAATACTTGGACGTGTACTCGAAGTTTTAAGCATCATTCAAGCAGCAAGGATAGGTCTATCATAGTAATTTATTATAAATCATATGTTTTAAAACAACTAACACTTTTCTACTGACTTAGAAACACCCAGCACTGACGTAATAATCTGAATGCAATATGGTTGCTGCCCTATATTTGTGTAAGACAGATGAAGGAGTATTGTATTTAGCATCAGCTGGAAGGTACATAAGAGATACATTTTTGGCTGAAGATTTCTTGTCACATAATGGTTTCGATCATTGAAGTTTTCTCAATATTATTCTTGCTTTGCTGTGTACTAAATCATGTGTACTTGATCACCGAGCTGTAAATTTACCCTAAGTACTTCCGGATTGAACAGCGTTAAGCCGTGGACTCAAAGTTTTCTCTAGACATTTTCGATTTTTCAATATGCACTGTTCACATTAGTTTATCCGATATGTTTTAACTAGACGCCGCGCCATCTCCGAGAAACTGATTACCCTGAAAAACTGAGATCCATAATAAATTTTCCCCATTATGATACGTTCTGTAGCATTAGCTGTGACACGCACTGCCATTAAGATAAATTTGATCCAATAAACTT
>CALYDF020004150.1:0-21452 GCA_944474145.2 Dicrocoelium dendriticum
GCTGTTAATAATTAGCTTTTAGAACTGCTGTGTATCCATGCTGCCTATATATAAATAAATAAATACTTTATTCTCGACCATGCGAGGCACGCCCGTGGAGGCATGATCAGATATGTACAACTGTACAAACATTTTATGGCAACTGTGACAGTAACAGTAGAAAATTGGTCGTATGTCCATGATAATATAACTAAATAGATAGTTTATTCTCAGTTACATAGAGACGCACCAACTTAGGCATGATCAAGGTTTAAAAACTGTTGTGTATCACGATGATACATCGGGTTCAATCGTGTGTAGTTGAAACGGTGTCTGGAAGAGTTGATATGTGAATCTAGTCTACTTGCCAGTATGTAGTTGTGGGCTGTGACTTTATTCAGTGGCGAGTCACATCCGCCAAGTCGCAGTGTTGTTAAACAGATATTTGTGGCTTTTTATAGGGAGAACGCTTGCCAGGCGAAAACCCACCACGTCCTGCAACACTGCCGTAAAGCATTTTGAACATTAATGTTGAACAGGCAAAGCCGCTCGACGACTGGTTTCACCTTCGGTTTTTCGCGGGGTAATGGCTTCTAATTTCCTCTGTTAGTTGGACGGGTATTTTGATCTGGGTCGCCATGATTTTTGAGGTCGGTGGAGGAGGAAGGGACCGCTTAACGATACGCGCGATTTCAAAATCGGGGTGATGCCTCGAGGTAAAACTGATCACTGGATCTAGGAAACTATGGTGAAAATGTGCGAAATAAAGGTAGAATGTTATGTTTCAGCAGGTCTAGATACTCAAAAATCATCTATGTGTGATATATTAGACCAAATTAAAAAGTTCGTAATTTTCGTAAAAGTAGAAATGGAATACAAAAGAGGTGCATTAATTTCAGTTTGAAAATGAAAAAGCAATGCTTGCAATGGGAGAGCAGCGTATGACGATTAATTGGTGCACGGTAACAAGTACATATAGATGGCAACTGTATGTATGATTTCGCACGTTCGCACTTGTCCTTATGTGTATTTGTCATTAAAAGTGGTAATGTAAATGGGAATCGAAATAGCTTGCTATATATTGCATTAAAGAGTGCGTTAAATTACGGATGCACGATCCTAGGAGTGAAAGGCTGTATGTACAAGTGTAATGATATATATATATATGCTTGCAAAGGTAACATATATCTTAATGCATTGACACATGTGTTAAAGGTGCACACATTTAAGTATATTTATTGAAACGTACATCTAAGTATATCTTGTAATATTCTAGTTGATAATGGATTGCAATGTACTCGAGAAAAACTAGCTGCTAATTATACAGATGAGCATGTTTATGTGATTTTACATGTTGAAATATGGTGATTAGCGTCGTTGGAATGCGCGTTTTATGGATAACATTACCTAATTAACATAATAAATGTTAGCTGAAATTTTTAGGGTAAATAAATGTATGACTTGTATGAAGCACATGCAATCACACTGTGATAAATGAGCAATTTATAGAAGTTATGAACAGGGATGGGAATAATTTTATGCGTGTATAGCACACATTTACGCATGAGTACGTATTACTGTGTATTCCTGCGAAAGTGACGGTTGCATATTCTGGCCAAGTTAATGTGTCACTTATCGCATTAATGTGCATACTTTACTGGACCCATGGATTGCGTTCGTCGCCATTATGCATGGAAAGAGAATATAAGTACCGTAACTGTAGCGTAATCATCAACTATGAAACTGTGACGCATTGGATGTTTCCACCATCGGAAATTCAGGCTGCGTTATAAGGGTGTCCATGCCCCGATAGGGAGAAGTTATTATTAACTGGATTGAAACGTATGTCATTGGGCTGCACCAGCTTCCATGAACGGTTGTCAATTACCACAAATACGTCCCATTAAATGTGCGGCAATAGCACCAATCGGGAAACAATATGCGTACAGGAAACAATGTGCTTTATACAAAACAAATCAAACGTAATCGACGCAGTGCACATGTAGTTATCAATGGTAGAGATTCCGAGTCATGAATGTTTAATATACGTTAGCATGTGAATAAGCGGTTGCTTTCTGCATGCATTCGTCGGGACTTCTATTAGCCGTTAAACTGGACAACGCGGGGGAATATGCCTCTGTTCACGGTTCTAGAGCAGCAGATGGCATGCGGCGGTAATATGCTCATGGAAAACTCATCTGTGCTGCACCAGTTTTTTGAAAATGCAGTGTTATCCATTTGTCACGGCTCTGCGCACAGCTTAGCGGACAGGCGGTAGATGCAATGGATATACATATCGGTTTACCGCATTTATGTTCATGATTTTGCACAGCTGCCATGTATTACCCGACGTGGTAGTTGTCTTGTATTAAGGCTAATTGCTAAGGCAACAACCATACAGGGTAACGTTCTAGGTGATAAGCAGCGGTGGATGTAAATGGTTCCGAACATAGGGAAAGCCGAAGCAATAAGCGTGACTTACGTTTGGACCATTCAGAAATATTCATCACTAGGTGAGTGAGCGTATATGTAGCTCTGAACACACCAAGGGTGAACACTGAGAAATGGTTTCCCAAGCCTCATAAGAGGCCGCAGTGACACTTCGAAATCAATGTAAACGGGACAGTGGATAAAAGAACACGTAAGACAGTATAAATGTGTACTATTGTTAAAAAGAAATGTTACATGAAAATATCTCGTGGGTAAAACACGCAGTGATGAACATACGCATGGAGTTCTGCATTACTCCGGAAGCGACGAGACTGTCAGAGTAGTCATGCATACGAAGGGAATATGCGCCCGTTCTAAAAGCCACACTTTACAGATTAATAAACCAACCTGACGTGCACTAGAAGTATATCTGCTGTGGCACACGTGAAGTGGAGGTTGACCAGTACTGGCTGATCACTGAATTAGGCACCACGGATAGACAGGGGTTCTGAAAGCGAAAAGTGAACAAGCAATGCACTTACCAGAGGTGCAACGGAGTATATACGCGGCAGCACATGTTACATGCAGGGAAAGTGGTAGTGGCACATCACTCAAGTAAGCATCACGAAGAGAGGGGTTCTAAAAGCCACCTATTAAAAGCCCATACCCTTACGGGATGTGCAACGGAGTAGATAGAGGCGGCATATGTGATGTGGTGGCAGACCAGTAGTTGACCTTCACCCATTTAGGAATCACGGATAGACTGGAGTTGTAAAAGCCCCATTAGGACACAATACACTTACCGTGGGTGAAAGGAAGTACGTAGCGGCGGCAACCGTGACCTAGAGGCTGTCCAGAAGTAGCGGATCAGTCAACCAGGCAGCACGGATACACAGGAGTTGAAAAACCAGTTGTTAACAGCAAATAAACTTACTGGAGGTGCAACAGAGTATCAATGTTGCAGGAAATGTTTCGTGGAAGAATAACATTAATGACGCATATGTCAGAAATACACGTGTCCTAAAAGAAAATAATGAAGAGCCAATGCACTTTCCGGAGTTGCAACGGAGTACAGAGGACGCAAAGGAGACGTGTAAGCCAAAAAGTAGCGCCGGATCACCTATATAGGCAGCATAGATACACAGCACTACTAAAAGCCACTTATAAACAGCGGACATAATTACCGGAGGTGCAACGGACAAGCTACCAGCGACAAAGGTGACGTGAAAGCGGACCAGCAGTCGCGGATCACCCATATAGACAGCATGTATACACAGCGGTTATAAAAGCCACTTATTAACAGCGGACATAATTACCGGAGGTGCAACAGACAAGCTAGCAGAGACAAGGGGGAACTGCAGGCTGAACAGCAGTGGCGGATCACACATATAGGCGGCATAGATACACAGCAGTTCTAAAAGCTAATTATTAACAGCGGATACACCTACCGGACGTGCAACGGACTTGATAGCGGCGGCAAAGGTGAAGTGAAGGCTGACCAGTAGTGGCGGATCACCCATATAGGCAGCGCAGCTGGACGGGTGTTCTAAAAGCCACTCACTAATAGCGGATACACTTACCTGACGTGCAACGGACAAGCTAGCAGCGACAAAGGTGACGTGGAGGCGGACCAGCAGTGGCGGATCACCCATATAGGCGGCGCAGATGGACGGGTGTTCTAAAAGCCACTTACAAACAGCGGATACAATTATCGGAGGTGCAACAGACAAGCTAGCAGCTGCATAGGTGAAGTGAAGGCTGACCAGTAGTGGCGGATCACCCCTGTAGGCAGTGCAGCTGGACGGGTGTTCTAAAAGCCACTCACTAATAGCGCATACACTTACCTGACGTGCAACGGACTTGATAGCGGCGGCAAAGGTGACATGGAGGCGGAACAATATTGCCAGATGAACCATATAGGCAGCGCAGATACACAGCGGTTCCAAAAGCCACTTGTTATCAGCGGATATACTTACCGGAGGTGCAACGGACAAGCTACCAGCGACAAAGGTGACGCGTAGGCGGACCAGCAGTGGCGGATCACCCATATAGGCAGCATGGATACACAGCAGTTCTAAAAGCTAATTATTAACAGCGGATACACATACCGGAGATGCAACGGACATAGTAACAGCGTCAAAGGTGACGTGAAGGCTGACAAGTAGTGGCGGATTAACCATATAGGCAGCGCAGATGGACGGGTGTTCTAAAAGCCACTTATTCACAGCGGATACACTTACCGGACGTGCAGCGGTGAGACAGGGAGGTCTGTTGTTACCTCTCCGCTGATTCCCTGTTGACGAAGTAATGGAAATCACATTCACACTATCTGGAGAGCCTTGTGGGCTTTTCTCATCTTTCGTCATTAAACTTTTCTCATCCTGACCCTAGCTTATTTGTTATCGCGCTGTTTTCAATTCTTCTTCAACCGAGGTGCCAGATCCCACTGCCTGCGGTTATCTAGTCCCACGTATCAGCCTCTTTCTCTCTGATTGCTCCGATGTTACGTAGACTTAAGCGGTATACGCTATGCAGATTTAACGCTCTTATTCCCCTACCCATAGAGGCTGTTATACTCGTTGATCCTCTATTGTTACAGCTTTTTCGGCCTTCATTATACGTGCTTTTCCTACTCGCTGATCGGCCGCTTGTTATCCGATTTCACTCAGAGTTATTCGACGTTACAAACCTTGGTTGGGTTAACTGAACGTTTTGTTTACGTCACCTGGAAAGCCTCGTGGGCTCCTCCACTCTTTATCAATAAACTTATCCCAACCCGGTTCCTAACCTTTTCCTATCGCGATCTATGTTCTCAATCTTCCTTCCATCGGAGGACCAGTTTTCACTAGCCGTCATCTTCCTAGACATGACGAAAGCTTTTGACAGAGTACCACATACAGAACTCTTGATGAAGCTGGAATCATACGGTATCTCTGGCAAACTGCACACCTGGTTCTCATCATATCTTGCAGCTCGCTCACAGTCAGTAATGGTTGGAGAATTTATATCACTCCCTAAACCAGTCAAAAGTGGCGTAATTCAAGGTAGCGTTTTAGGCCCTCTACTTTTTCTGCTCTATATCAATGACGTGTTCCAGGTTTTCAAACATGGGACACCCTACCTATTTGCGGACGACATCAAAATTGTCTTCCCATTTCATCCGTCAAACTTCCACACCGCCATTTCCCATATACAATACGACTTAAGATCGCTAACTGCATGGTGCGACATATGGAAGTTGGCTTTTACACCATCAAAATGCAATGTCCTTACGTACCGATGCACCATGCCTCCAAATACCTTAATGCTGCAAGGCACGCCATTAGGGAACTGCCTAACAGTGCGTGACTTAGGCGTGCACTACTCCTGTTCGCTGAACTTCGCGGAACAAGTAATTTATTCCGCAGCTAAAGCACGCTCTCTCATCGGTTACATCCTCAAAACCATGACAATACAGGAATCTAGAACTGTGCTCTACAAAACATGTGCCCGGCCCCTGCTAGAATACTGCTCTATAGTATTCACCAACCTTAGAAAATGCGACCGAATAGCCCTCGAAAAGGTTCAGCGTACCTTCACAAAACGCCTCCTGGGGCACTCAAGTCTGAGCTACCGTGATCGGTGCAACACACTTAAGCTCGACCCGTTATGGCTGCGCCGATTGAAAACCAACCTCGCTTTCCTATACTCGCTCATTAACAACATCAGTGGGAGCCAAATAACCCCTGTCTCAGACTCATATATCACTTCGTACCCCCTACGTGATAGACCCTACTCCATTATCCTACCAAGAACGCGCAGCAGCATTCGCTCCAACTTCTACCTCTACAGATACGCACACGTATGGAATAGGTTACCTCTCACAATAAGGGCATCCATGAACATAAACCAATTCCGCTTCTCTATTAGCAAATACCTCTCTGTCACACAAGTTTCCAAACTACTGAATATAAACTGTCCTGAAGAAGAGTATTTTGAAACTGGACCAGACCACTTATAATCGCCTCTCCTTACCTTCCCACACTATTCTCTTCCCGATTCCACATCTCTCTCCTACCGCGCCGTTATCCATCGTCCAACTTACTCGCGTCACCTCCTCTTGATTGCAGCTAGTCATTGTTGGCTCCATGTAGCTTTCTAGGAGCCACTTCTTGACTCTCCAGCCTCCATTTTTTTCTGCCGTATGTCTCGCTAAGCTTCGCTCGCATGTTAATTCCTCCGTCGAAACTGCAGGTATCCAATAGTGGCCAAAGGTCTTAATGATATGGCTACACCGGTCACTGTTTCATTCTTTTCCAGAGCCACTATCTCTGCTTAGCAGCAGCTAGTCGCCATAGCCTCCATTTAACTCTGCGGATATCCGAGGCTCAGTAAGGGTCGCTCCTATCTTGCAATATTCATTCTCTTGGATGGCTTGCGTCACAGTCCAGCAGGTTTGCTGACCTATTTATGAGCCACCGTAGGATCCACTAGTAACTGAAGGCTTAGTCCAAACTCTATTGCTGGTCATTCTTCTCCCTCCTAGCGCGCCGTTATGTGTCCTTCGTCCCTCTCGCATCAACTCCTCCTGACAGCAGCTAGTCAGGGTTGGCTTCATGTAGCTTACAAGTAGCCACTCCCTAACTCTCCAACCTTCATTTTCTTTTGCCGTCTGTCTCTATTAAGCTTCGCTCGCATTTTGATTCCTCCGTCGAAACTGTAGGTATCCAGTGTTGGGCAAACGTCCTAATGACATGGCTACACAAGCCACTGATTCATTCTTTTCCAGAGCCTCTATCTCTGCTTAGCAGCAGCTAGTCGCCATAGCTTCCACTTAGCTCTGCGGATATCCGGAGCTCTGTAGGAGTTGCTCCTTTCTTACAATGTTTATTCTTTCGGATTGCTTGCGTCACAGCTCAGATGGTTTGTTGACCTATTAAGTGCCACCGTAAGATCCACTAGTAACTGAAGGCTTAGTCTAAACCCTATTGCTGGTCACTCTTCTCTCTCCTAGCGCACCGATGTTTGTCGTTCGTCGTTCCCGCGTCAACGCCACTTGAAAACAGCTAGTCATTGTTGGCTCCACGTGGATTACAATAGCCACTCCCTGACTCTCCAACCTTCATTCACTTCTGCCGTCTGTCTCTATTAAGCTTCGCTTGCTTGTCGATTTCTTCATCGAAACTGTAGGTATCCAGTGTTGGGCAAACGTCCTAATGACATGGCTACACAAGCCACTGATTCATTCTTTTCCAGAGCCACTATCTCTGCTTAGCAGCAGCTAGTCGCCATAGCTTCCACTTAACTCTGCGGATATCCGGAGCTCTGTAGGAGTTGCTCCTTTCTTACAATGTTTATTCTCTCGGATTGCTTGCGTCACAGCTCAGATGGTTTGTTGACCTATTAAGTGCCACCGTAGGATCCACTAGTAACTGAAGGCTTAGTCTAAACCCTATTGCTGGTCACTCTTCTCTCTCCTAGCGCACCGATGTTTGTCGTTCGTCCTACCCGCGTCAACGCCACTTGAAAACAGCTAGTCATTGTTGGCTCCACGTGGATTACAATAGCCACTCCCTGACTCTCCAACCTTCATTCACTTCTGCCGTCCGTTTCCTAAAGCTTCGCTTGCATGTCGATTTCTTCATCGAAACTGTAGGTATCCATTATTGGTCAAACGCCTTAATGACATGGCTACAACAGCCACTGGTTCATTCTTTTCTAAAGCCACTATCTCAGCTTAGCAGCAGCTAGTCGCTATAGCTCCCATCTAACTTTGCGGATATCCGGAGCTCGCTCCCTCTTACAACGTTCATTCTCTTGGATTGTTTGCGTCACAACTTAGGTGATCTATTGACCTATCACTTACTTTTACTGGCCTATAGATACACTCATCGACCCCATAGGCATACACTAGCGACAAAGCGTCTGATTGGAAAAGCTGCATCTGGCGACTGAGTCACTCCTAGCGCCACCATCTGTCGGTCGTCATAAATTCGGCATCTCTCTTCAGAAGTAGCTAATGGCCATTGGGCTCATGCATATGCGATGATCCAGTGCTTGTTAGTAGCCACCCCGTATCTCAATAACCCTTGCCCCTTTAGAATATCAGCATCCAGTCCCTCCGCCGCCCTGCCACCAATTGATCTTTAAGGCTCTCTCGTAGTAACCTATTTATTTTCGCTTATTATGCCCCCTCTCGGATTACACTAACTACGTGCTGTTCATGCACCTGACAATCACTACCAACATTCTAACTCTCTTTGCTCTATCCCCACGCAACTATCGACTCATAACAAACGGATACTCGTACTTTACTTACTGGTGCAACACCCGGGTCTCTACGCAGGCGATAGCAATCCACCTGTACGGCTAATGATTCTATAGGATACTCAAAAGACATTTTCAGCATAATTATTGTTGCACAGTGTACATGCTTTCGTCTCAAGCCCATATGTTATAACACAAAACATTAACAATATTCAACTCCATGCCTGTTCTTGCGGCCTTCTCTCGGTTTTACCTCACTTTCCCTTTTCTCTGAGGTCCGTGACTTCTTGGAGATCTGGGATTGGACTGAGGAACAGTTTTGGCCCAAGACGGACGTAACAACCCACAAGGACTGACATGGAGGATGGTAAAACTCCGCAAGGACCAACCTACAACCACCATAACCCTTGTCCAGTATGGAGAACTGGACATATCCTCATACTCCCATACATTATACACCTGAAAAATCTGGACAGTGGAAAAATTGAACCTTTTGCTCACCTGGACATACAACAAGAAAAAAATAGCGATGTCCCTCTCCTCCACCCGGAGCGACCTTCTAACGATAAGCGATCAAAGTGTTGCCCGTGACGGATGCCTGGTACAGTCAGGGTAAACGTGCTCATGCAGTTTAGATGTTGTACGGTCATGTAAATGGTAAGGGTAAGTTAAGAGTAATTTTTAGATACCCTAAGGTTAAGGATTGAAGGCAGTGTAAGTGGTTTGTTTATATGAATTATTTAGCTGGTACATTTTGGCGCGTTTCGTGTCGTCCGCCATGCAGGATGATACCGCAGCATTTCATTGCATGATAACTGGTGGTTACGAGGCAATTGAGGAGTTCCAACGTGATTTGTTGCGGTTCCAAAGAGAAACTGCAAGTTCGTTTTATAGCTGCACGGTGATTACTGCGGCGGGTCATAAGCAAAGGACTGGAAAAGATCTCCCTGATGGTTATGGTTGTCGATTCATTCAATATCGATGTGTGCATAGCAAGCGTAAGAACTTGAAAAGGAAGCGGTAAGGTGCATGACAATTTTAGTGCTGTTAACTCTTTTAGATATAAGTGTTACAACTGCAAGGCCCGATTTTTTGTGGCGCTGAAAGGCTGAAATCCTTGTTTGAAAACAGTAGTTGAATAACACTGCACAGAAAATTTGGCCTTTGTCAGTCTTCTTGGGATCCGAAAGGACTTGGAAGTGCCAACTTACCGGACTATTTGGTCACGGCCTACCTGTCGTGTTTCATCGTTCGAGCTCTTCTTCGACGAACTCTGTTTTCTGGGATTCAAAGGGACTCAGAAGTCCTAACCTACTCGCAATCTCTTTTTCCTTACGAATTACGGCTTGCTACACCCTGCATACGCTGATTACTCTTTCATGTGCGAGAAAACGTTTGCGTAAATACTGTCCTGCTTAAAATAGTGCATCATATTGGTTGCCCCCGGTGAGTTCAATTCGGTGCGTTCGTTTCTCTTGCGGTAATACCCGACTTTGCGCTCGCTGTCTGCATTGTAGCCTTCGCAAACCGGTCCTCACCTTTTCGTTGTTCTTACCTTTTCTTCATCACTGTCAAGATGGTTAGAAAAGTTGTGGGTGTGCCTCCGGGTCTTAAAACAGCTGATTCAGTTTACCTATGCGGCTTAGAGAGATGCTCTATACCTTTAACCGACTTGTCGGGTGGTATGCAATGCGATCTTTGCGGTAGGTGGTTCCATGCGGCATGCACCGGTTCGCCTGCGGATCAGTATGCTCTCTTGGGAAGCAATGAGGTGTTCCTTTATAGCTGTGAAGCTTGTTTTAAGTTTAAAGCTCAGCGCTGTGTAACCACGAAGTATTGCTTCGACTCGCTCGTTTCCAGACTGACAAATATGGAAAGAGTGTTGTCTTTGCTGTTGACAACTTTGGATGGGAAAGTTGAAGGTTTAGTAGATCGCCTGACACCATCCTTTGTTCTCGGCCAGGTGAAATTAGTGGATAGTAGCATGCAAGCGGATTCCGTCTACCTAACACCCTATCCAGCAACCGATTGTGAGCTAGTTGGCGCTAAACAGTTGGAAGGAGTACGCGATTCCACAGCTAGTGCCGAAATATTACAGACCTTGCCAGCAGAACGCAAGCGGAGCAAGAAAAGGAAAGCTGTAAACTCTCAAAATGTGGTAGTATCGGAGTTTACAGAGGATCAGGTAAGCACGTCACTTGCAGACCCTTCAGTATTGATTTCTTCGACGTCTCCTCCCCAAGCCAATTGCTATGAAGCTAGTGCATCCAAGCAACCTGCCACCCGGTCGCAGGCTTCTGTGGCGTGTTGAGTATGCACCCCCCCGCGGCAACGACGCTCACACTGATAGCAGTGTCATTTTTAGGGGTTTCACGGAGTCCACCGCCGCATTTCCAAAGGAGCGAATGCTTGATGACCTACAATGGTTTAAGCTTTGGGTTTCCAAACTTCTACCGCCCGGGTTTCCTGACGTAACTGTGCGGAAACTCATTAGGCTTGGGTCTGTGCCGCTTGATGTTTCGGACTTGAAACCGTTTACTGAGAGTCGTTCTTTCAACACCGGACGAGCGTAATACGCTTCTGCATTTTGCTTTTAAACTCTAACGTTCTGGGGTCAGTATTCAACCTGATCTTCCATTAAATAAATAAATAAATAAAGTTTTTATTCTCGACAAGGCGAGGCACGCCTTTACAGGCATGATCATTATGACAACAATGCGCGATCAAGAATGTGCAAGAATACGTTATGTTTGCCGTACCAGTGTATGTTTATGTAGGGGGTATGTAATTATGTAGCTGTGTGTGTGGGGGTGTGTAACTGTGAGGTTCCTGTTTGTAACTATGCTGCTCTAATTTGCACTCTCATATCGTCCGCAATGCTCGAGTAGAAGATGGATGTCCGTGCGTTGGAAAGGCTTATTCGGATACCCACGGGGCAGTGACTTTATTTTGTGGCGAGTCACGACCGCCACGTCACAGTGTTGTTAAGCAGACATTTGTGGTTTTTAATAGGGAGAACGCTTGCCAGGCGAAAACCCACCACGTCCTGGAACACTGCCGCCGAACTATTTGCTGGAACGGGTCAAACCCGAACCACCCAGCTGGCACCACGAGGAGGTTGTTCGGCTAGCCAGCCATGTTCGGCTAGCCAGCCGGTTGAAACTGAAGTCCGCCATAAAGGACCCCAACGCGCGTCGGGAAGCGGGTGAAACGGGTCTTCGAAAGGTAGGTTTTCGTGTGGTGAGCCAGCGGTTTACTTCCGCCCTTTCAGCGCCCGTTCCGGTGGCATCATCATCCTACACGTTAGCTAGAGGTGGGGAACACCTGCTACTATACTGCAATAAATAAAAAAGAAAAAATGCAACTGGTGCAAGCCGGCTGAGCTACCGGTAACGGATGGGCATCGTTCCGGTAAGCTACCAGCCGGCTACTATGCATCAAAAAAATTACTATGCGAAATTATATAAGATTAAATAATGAGATCGTGGTTGGAGAGGAAGGCTAAGAGGGATGGGGTGGGACAAAGAAACTCACAGCACGAACGCCAATGAGGTCGGCTTCTAGCCATATCAGCGCAAGTGTGTCCAACCAAAGGTGTTCATCGCCTTTCGGACCCCAACCTGGGAGCAGAGACGCTCCAACCGAGGCCAGTTTAGAACTGAGGGATTTCACTCCTCTGGATCAAGTCATCGCTTGGCCACCCCTCCTCTTCTTTCATCCGCACCCCCGGCGCGCAAACAACGCACGTCGCGGGAGTCGGTGGGCTGGCATGCGTAACACGTGGCCGAGCCATCGGAGCCTGGTGTTTGAAATGATGGTGCTGAGCGGTTCAGTTCCTTTTCCTGTGCCACTTACTAGGCGTCGAACACGCTCGTTGCTCAAGCGGTGTTCCCACGAGATGTGAGCTAAATTACGAAGGCACCGGTGGTCGAACGTAACTAGCCTCTTTATGTCCGCTGCTTTAAGCGGCCAGGTTTCGCAACCGTACAGTAGGGTCGAACGTACTGCTGCATTGTACACTCTACCCTTCAGGGCAAGATTGATGTCGCGCCGGCGCCATAAGTGGCGAAGGTTAACAAAAGCGCCCCGAGCATTTGCTATACGGTTCGTGATCTCATCTTCAATCCCACGGGCGCTGATACAACTTCCCAGGTAGTTGAGTTTCTGAACGACTTCTAACTGATCCCCAGCAAGGGTCAGCGTGACCTGAATCCTACTAAAGCTGCCGGGATGGATGCCCTCCATCCCAAACTTTTGTACGAGCTGGCCGAGTTACTGTGTAAACCGATTAAATGTATCTTTTGAAGTCTCTTCCTAGCTGCTCCCTACTTGCTGACTGGAGAGGTGCTATCATGTGCTCTATTTTCAAAAAGGGTGCTAAGCACTTACCTGGAAATTATAGATCGGTTAGCCTAACAAGCGTGTAAAGGACAATTTTGTTCAATTGCCATTGCCACACACCTGGAGCAAATCCCTACCCAATCTTCCCCATGCCTTTGCTTATGTTTACAATAACATTTGAAGCCCGTTACCTCTTACACCTGACACCTACTCATGTGCGCCCTTTGTTAACCAGAATATCGCCCATTCGCATCCATCTGCCCCATGATTTGTAGTCTACGCTATCGATCATTTTTTGTTTACCCTGCACGTAGACGTCTAATTGGCGTGTCGACCCTCTCTCTCTGTGCACAACCGATTGACTCGCGTTCTGCCCAGCGTGTGTCCTAGCTCTGGGACAAACCATGTCTGGATTTGCGACCTCAAGGCTTTCCCCCATAGACTGATTCCACCATCTTTGTGATTGGTTATGGACTGCATGCGTCCGGATTCGTCCCTGCGCGCCGTTATGTGCCGTACGTCCCACTCGCAACAACTCCTCTTGACAGCAGCTAGTCATTGTGGACTTCATGTAGCTTACAAGTAGCCACCCCCTAACTCTCCAACCTTCATTTTCTTCTGCCGTCTGTCTATCTAAAGCTTTGCTCGCATGTTGATCTCTTCATCGAAACTGTTGGTATCCAGTATTGGGCAAACGTCCTAATGACATGGATACACCAGCCACCGATTCATTCTTTTCTAAAGCGGCTATCTCTGCTTAGCAGCAGCCAGTTGCCATAGCTTCAACTTAACTCTGCGGATATCCGGAGCTCTGTAGGAGTCGCTCCTTTCTTACAATATTCATTCTCTTGGATTGCTTGCGTCACAGCTCAGCCGGTTTGTTGATCTATTATGAGCCACCGTAGGATCCACTAGTAACTGAAGGCTCAGCCCAAACTCTATTGCTGGTCACCCTTCACTCTCCTAGCGCGCCGTTATATGTCGTTTGTCCCACACGCATCAACTCCTCTTAACAGTAGCTAGTCATTGTTGGCTCCATGTAGCTTACAAGTAGCCACTCCCTGACCCTCCAACCCTCATTTGCTTTTGCCGTCTGTCTCTCTTAAGCTTCGCTCGCATGTTGATTTCTTCATCGAAACTGTAGGTATCCAATAGTGGACAAACGTCTTAATACTATGGCTACACCAGCCACTGGCTCACTCTTTTCCAGAGCCAATATCTCTGCTTAGCAGCAGTTAGTCACCATAGCTTCCATTTAACTCTGCGGATATCCGGCGCTCCGTAGGAGTCGCTCCTTTCTTACAATGTTCATTCACTTAGATTGCTTGCGTCACAGCTCAGATGGTTTGTGGACCTATTAAGTGCCACCGTAGGATCCACTAGTAACTGAAGGCTCAGTCCGACTATATTGCTGGTCACTCTTCTCTCTCCTTGCGCGCCGTTATGTGCCGTACGTCCCACTCGCAACAACTCCTCTTGACAGCAGCTAGTCATTGTGGACTCCATGTAGCTTACAAGTAACCACTCCCTAACTCTCCAACCTTCATTTTCTTCTGCCGTCTGTCTATCTAAAGCTTTGCTCGCATGTTGATTTCTTCATCGAAACTGTAGGTATCCAATAGTGGACAAACGTCTTAATACTATGGCTACACCAGCCACTGGCTCACTCTTTTCCAGAGCCAATATCTCTGATTAGCAGCAGTTAGTCACCATAGCCTCCATTTAACTCTGCGGATATCCGGAGCTCTGTGGGAGTCGCTCCCTTCTTACAATATTCATTCACTTGGATTGTTTGCTTTACAGCTCAGATGGTTCGCCGACCTATTATGTGCCACCGTAGGATCCACTAGTTACTGAAGGCTTAGCCCAAACTCTATTGCTGGTCACTCTTCTCTCTCCTAGCGCACCATTATCCGTCGTTCATCTTACTCGCCTCAACTCTTCTTGACAATAGCTAGACACTGTTGGCTCCATGTAGCCTACAAGGAGCCACTTCTTGACTCTCCAGCCTTCATTCTCTTCTGCCGTATGTCTCTCTTAAACCTCGCTTGCCTGTTGACTTCTTCAACAGAGCTGTAGGTATCCAGTAGTAGACAAACGTCTTAATACTATGGCTACAGCAGCCACTGATTCATTCTTTCCTAGTGCCACTATCTCTGCTTACCAGCAGCTAGTCGCCATAGCTTCCATTTATTCCTGCGGATATCCGGAGCTCGCTCCCTCTTACAATGTTCATTCTCTTGGATTGTTTGCGTCACAGCTTAGCTGATCTGTTGACCTATCACTTACCTTCACTGGTCTATAGATACACTCATCGACCCTATAGGCATACACTAGTGACAAAGCGTCCGATTGGAATAGCTGCATCTGGCGACTGAGTCACTCCTAGCGCCAACATCTGTCGGTCGTCATAAATTCTGCATTTCTCTTCAGAAGTAGCTAATGGCCATTGGCCCCATGCATATGCGATGATCCAGTGCTTGTTAGTAGCCACCCCGTATCTGAATAACCTTTACTCCTCTAGAATATCTGCATCCAGTCCCTCCGCTGCCCTGCCACCAATTGAGCTTTAAGACTCTCTCGCTGAAAACTATTTATTTTCGCTTATTATGCCCCCCTCTCGGATTACACTAACTACGTGCTGTTCATGCACCTGACAATCACTACCAACATTCTAACTCTCTTTGCTCTATCCCCACGCAACTATCGACTCATATCAAACGGATACTCGTACTTTACTAACTGGTGCAACGCTCTTGTCCCTACGCAGGCAATAGCAATCCACCTATACGGCTAATGATTCTATAGGATACTCAAAAGACATTTTCAGCATAATTATTGTTGCACAGTGTACATGCTTTTGTCTCAAGCCCAAATGTTATAACACAAGACATTAACAATATTCAATTCCATGCCTGTTCTTGCGGTCTTCTCTCGGTTGTCTCTCACTTTCCCTTTTCTCTGAGGTCCGGGACATCTTGGAGATCTGGGATTGGACTGAGGAACAATTTTGGCCCAAGACGGACGGAACAACCCACAAGGACTGACATGGAGGATGGTAAAACTCCGCAAGGACCAACCTACAATCACCATAACCCTTGTCCAGTATGGAGAACTGGACATATCCTCATACTCCCATACAGTATACATCTGAAAAATCTGGAGAGCGGAAAAATTGAAACTTTTGCTCACCTGGACATACAACAAGAAGAAAAATCGCGATGTCCCTCTCCTCCAACGACCCCAAAAATCATGGCGACCCAGAGCAAAATACCCGTCCAACTAACAGAGGAAATTAGAAGCCATTACCCCGCGAAAAACCGAAGGTAAAACCAGTCGTCAAGCGGCTTTGCCAGTTCAACATTAATGTTCAAAATGCTTTAGGGCAGTGTTGCAGGACGTGGTGGGTTTTCGCCTGGCAAGCGTTCTCCCTATAAAAAGCCACAAATGTCTGTTTAACAACACTGCGACGTGGCGGATGTGACTCGCCACTGAATAAAGTCACAGCCCACAACTACATACTGGCAAGTCGACTAGATTCACATATCAACTCTTCTTGACACGGTTTCAACTATACACCATTGAACTTGGAGTATCATCGTGATACACAACAGTTTTAAACCTTGATCATGCCTACGTTGGTGCGTCTCTATGAAACTGAGAATAAACTATCTATTTATTTATTTTACCATGGACATACGACCAATTTTCTACTATTACTGTCACAGTTGCCATAAAATGTTTGTACAGTTGTACATATCTGATCATGCCTCCATGGGCGTGCCTCGCATAGTCGAGAATAAAGTATTTATTTATTTATTTATTTAGTATACCTCCAGTGTGTGTTTGCCTTTAGTTGCATTGTACTTGAACCAGTAACTTGTCGCTCGTTGCCGTAATCGCCCATTCTGTACCTAGTTTGTCAGAAAATCGATGGTATGTTGTAATTATGATATTTTATCCTTGTAACACAGCACACCGTAGTTCAACCACTGTGGCCTTTAGTGCGGTTACCGGTGGGGTTGCCTCAGTTCCGGTTCCTCGGTTGCTTGTTGAATCGATCTTAGAGGCCGCAGTTTGGTTGGCAACGCGTCGTCCAACTATCCTCTAAACGTTATTGACGCTTACAAAGCGTACTAGTGAAAGTATTAGAGAAGCTGGTAAGAGATGCTCTGGAGAAGCTCTTAGCTAACTTCAGTTTGCTCAGCCCGTCCCAACATGGGTTCCGCAGAGGCCACTCCTGTTTGACTAACATGTCGGTAGCACGAGAATGCTGGGCTGAGGCTGTGGATCAAGGGCAGGCGGTGGATGTTTTGTTCATCGACTTTTCTAAAGCCTTTGACACCGTACCGCATTGCCGTCTTTTGTTTAAACTAGAATCCTACGGCGTTTCAGGCCAAGTATTGAAGTGGATTTCGGCTTTCCTGGAAGGAAGGCAGATGAGCGTTCGAGTGGGTTCCGGGCTGTCTTTCAAACACGCCGTCCTGAGTGGTGTTCCTCAGGGGTCGGTTCTCGGACCTCTGCTGTTTGCATTGTATGTCAATGACCTCCCTGAGAAGTTTAAGGTACCATCCCTTATGTTTGCGCATGACCTGCAATTTTGGAATACAGTGAGCGATTCTGCTGGACCCACGGCTTTGCAGACAGCTGTGGACAAGTTATGGGAGCGGTCAGAATTGTGGCAGCTGCCGGTGAATCTCGCCAATTGTTCGGTCCTGCGCATAGGATCAAGCACTTCCACAGCTCCTTAGGTACTAGGCGGAAATGTAGTACGTCAAGTGACTGAACAAACCGACTTGGGTATCTCGTTATCCTCTGATTTCAAATCCAGCGAGAACTGGACAAATGCTACCCGCAAGGGTTCACGAATGCTGTGGATGATACGCAGGTCGTTCGGCATCATAACAAATGAAATGTTTGTTACATTGTTCTCAGCCTTTGTCAGGCCATACTTGGAGTACTGCGTGCAGGCCTGTCCTCCATGCTTCGTACGCGACAAGATGACACTCGAACGCGTTCTGAGGGTTGGTACAAAAATGGTACAAGTTTGAGGCATCTCTAATATCTTGATTGGCTGCTTAAGTTGCAAATGTTTTCGCTACGCTATAGGTGCCTTCAGGGAGACCTGATTCTTATGTACAGTATATTGACCAACAAGATTGGGCCTGGTTTAACTGCACTGTTCCATCCGGCTCAGATACCATCTCTTCGTGGTCACTCTGTGAAGCTGCATAAGCCCAGATCTGATCGCTGCGTTTCGTTTATCACGCAGGGTCATCGAACCATGGAACGCATTACCCAGCGAAGTAGTATTAGCACAAACGGTGAGGGAGTTTGAACAACGACTCGACGCCCTTGGGCTGCAGTTTCTGACCTTTCCCTTTGGTTCTTCTACATCCATTTCCTCGGCTTCTCACACCTATTACTATTACCGTCTTATCCACAAATTCTCCCGTGCTACAGTTATCATTAAATAAATAAATAAATAAATACTTTATTCTTGACTGTTTTTGTTTCCTTTCTGGTAGCCTTTATTTTTATTTACTTGGCCGGTACAGTGGGGACTGCTAGTGCAGGCCGCATGGGCATTGATTGGTTGACCGTAATGTGATTAGTGTGTATCGATTCGGCTCTTCTCGCTTTCAAATCGCTCCTGCACACTCCATGCTGGTTTAACGACGTATTGAAGAAGGAACACACATGGGCATTTTCCTACCGTTCCTATCCAACTTGAACTTGTATTATGAGATTGGCCGCGCCTGCTTGAAGCGTTCGCATGTGTTCCAGTTGGGGAAACATTAGCTTTATCCTGCTAATCGGCGGCTTAATGCTGTACAAGAAGCATCGGTATTACATTCGATGAAGTTTTTACGTCAGACACGTGAAATCAGGAGTCTTGTGTTAACGGGATACGGCATCCGTATTACCAGACGTGATTTTATCATCTGAGGCATAGGAGTCAGGCGGAGCAAGTTAGTGGGGTAATCACCATGCTGGAAAGCGAAAGTTCATGTACGGTTGTGAAGGAGCTGTTGAAGCCGCGATTCCTGTCCACCGTACCTGTGTGCATTCGGAGATTGGTTGCACGATGCGGCGAAGTTATACTGGCTGGTTCGACGCATCAGGTTCATTACGGGGGCTACATTCTATGGCATTGCATGTTCGTGGACGTCACGGGAGTGGGGATGTCGCTTTCTTACGCCTTGTTACCGAATGAGACGACAGAGAGTTGTTTGGAGGCGGCAACAGCTATGCATGCAATGGTTCTTAGCACGGCATCCGTGCTGACTATTGTGGTAGACAAGTGCGGCAACAAATGAACGCTTTCAGGGAGGTGTATCAGGAGGCGTGCATGGTTTTGTGCCGTGTCCACATGTTACGGGACATAAACCCACGGTGCAGTCAGCCCCAATTGCGGACCCAGCGGAAGAGGCTTTTCTGATCCGGTTGTTGAGTAACTTGATATTCACGCCTGAGGAGACGCAAACATTCGAATTCAAGTTCAGATAGGACTGGAACGTTAGGAGAATCCCGTGCGTGCTCCATTTTGCGTGGATCGTTGAGCCAGGAATTGATGAGGTGCTCAGTTCCATCGCAATGAGGCGGGAACTTACCGTGGTGCCATGGTTTGTGTGCCTTTGTGATCCATTGAGCTATACTGGGTGGTGCATTTTTACACCTTCAGAGTCACTCATACCAAATTGGCCAATGGTTAGAGGCCAGACAAACTCAGCCTCCTGGTCCTCCAGCTTGGGGTTGGAATGAGGTTGGCTCCTTATTCCTTAAAACGGACTCCTTGTAGCTCAGTGCCAAACCCGCTGCCATGCGGTCAGACATTTTAACCAAAGGCTGGTTGTGAACCCTAATCGTTCTCCTGTCTAGGCCTGGGCAACTTGACAGTATCCTGCTCACGCAATACAAGGAATCTCACTTCAAACGGATTTCTGACGCTTTAGTCACCGCAGAGGATAATCAAACGTGCCGTCTGCTGCATCGATCGGGGTGGATAGGGGTTTGGATGCTACTGCTCAAGTCTCCCCGTCTTCTTATTCCCCCTCTTGCGCTTTTTCACCCTTATCGTACCGTTCCAGCTTCACTTTTACCCCCCTGTTTTCAACCCCCAATTCTCGGCCCTCTCCCACCTTGCTTCAGTAGTCGCTTGTCTTTCAGTTTCAACTCACATGTGAATGCGGAGCGTCATTGCTGCGCTGTCAACAGGCCCATGTCCAACCAAGCGGCCCATTCGAGTTCATCGGCTTCCATTTGGAGCCCTCGATCCTCCTTCAGATTGGCATGCCTCAATGTTCGCACATTGCTTCAGATCGGTCAACAGGCAGCACTTGCTGGAATATTAGTGACCCTATCGATCGATATCTGCTACTTATCGGAGACCGCCTGCAAGACTCGAGCTCTGTGATGACTCTACGATACCCTTCAGGTGGCAGTAGCAGCACTTTCTTGTTGCGCCTATCCGGTGGCGATGCAGCTTCGAGCACCGGCCAAGTCGGTGTTGGTATTGCCCTGAGTCCCCGGGCTGAAGCTACTCTGGTTCATTGGATTCCAATCAGTAGCCGGATGTGTGCGGTCCGATTGGCTGGCTCGTTCAAAGCTTCGAAGTCACGTGGGACTAACAGGTGTCTATTCGTTATCGCTGCCTATGCACCAACAACCTGTAGCGATGACTCGGTAAAAGACGACTTCTATGGTCCACTGAACGAGCTCCTTAGCCACAGCAGAAGCTCGGACACTGTAGCGCTGGCTGGGGATCTGAACGCAAGTTGGAAAATTATCCACAGATGAGCTGCATCTGGACGGATAACATGGTATAGGCTCCCGTAATGATAACGGTGAGCGGTTACTTCTTTTGTGAGGATGCTCGCTTATTTCTTGCAAGCAATAATTTCAGACACAGCACCCGCCCATCACCAACCCCTTGTTTGCGGACTGGAAGCAAATGAAGTGCAATACCTCTTTGGATACGCTCGCACGGCATTTTTATCCAAGTACAACCGTAACCTGAGCAGAGAATGTGCTAATAATAATAGGCAAACCTGAATAGCAACATTTCGCTGGAGGCCAGCGCTGCGGACTGTTCGGTATTTATGTCACTTAAGTCTGAGTAGCATAGGAGCAGTCAGAGAGAAAGAGGCTGGTCAGTGGGACTAGAGCACCTCAGAGCAGTGAGATGGGACACTCCATTTGACGAAAGAATGAAAACATGGCGCGATAATAAATGTTAGGGTCAATATGAGTAAGGTTTATTACTGGTCAGCCTTCACTTCACCTTTGCAGCTGCTAGCTTGTCTGTTGCACCTCCGGTAAGTGTATCCGCTGTTTGTAAGTGGCTTTTAGAACACCCGTCTATCTGCGCTGCCTATATGGGTGATCCGCCACTGCTGCTCCGCCTCCACGTCAACTTTGCTGCCGCTATCAAGTTTGTTGCACGTCCGGTAGGT
>CALYDF020004151.1:0-21493 GCA_944474145.2 Dicrocoelium dendriticum
CACCTCTCTGTACCCGAAATGTCTACATGTTTCATTGCTTACACATTGATTATCTTCTCTACGACTGCACCGAATCCAATCGTCCCGCGTACTGTATTTACCGTGTGATACATCGTACTCTTCCTCATCTTTTACTTCCCAGGTTACAAAATTCTCGAATCAATGATGGAAAGTGAAGGACTTACGGAAGAGCAAGTATGCTTTGTTGATTTTTCTTTCGACCCCCCACCATCTGCATAACCCGTGCTGTCAACCCCTGCTAGGAATTAATAACATCCTGACATGTCCACTACACTTTTTCTCAGTATTTCGCCGTTCTCATTATGACTGGTAGCTTCGTCATCAGTAGTTGACGACAGCGATGCGTTAACACCTTGCAATATGGGCCAAGTCAAAAGTAGCTGGGATCGGAGCACAGAGGCTCTGTGTTCCCAGTTGCCAAGCTTCATATCGCAAGGACGGTAGTAATTAATTACATTGAAGGAAATGAGGAAGGAACTGTAACGGAATTAGGCTTTTTCTGTGGAACAATTGGTGGCTAGAGGCAGAAGGCCGAATAAAACCACATCAATGATTTGGCAACTATGTGAAATTGAATATGCCCCCAACTCTGAATTGACTGCTCTACTGAACCCCACCTGGTAGGACATCATCATCATAAATACAGGTTAGCTGAGGGTGCTAAACACATCTCAGCTAATGTGCCACAATACAAGAAGATAAGGTACTAAGAGCTACAGACTAAAAAAATTTCAGTATGCAAGTACTACGATGTCAACTATCTTTAGGCATTTGGAATGAGATTGAAATTGTGGGAAACTAAAGGGAAGGGTATGGACAAAGAAATTCACAACACAAACACCATTGGGGCCGGTTTTTCTCCATATCATCAAGTGTCTGACCAAACATGTTCATCGTCCTTGGGATCCCAGCCTGGCAGTCGAGATACACCAACTGACGCCAACTTCGAAGTGAGGGTTTTAATTCCTCTCGATCAAGTCATCGCTTGGCCACCCCTTCTTATCTTCCGTCCACACCCACGGCGCGCAAACAACGCACGCCGCGGGAGTCCGTATGCTGACATGCGCAACATGTGGCCCAGCCGTCGGAGTCTGGTGTGTGATATAATGGTGCTGATCGGTTAACTCGCTCCTCCTGCACTAAATATGCAACGCCGAAGGCGCCCATTGCTCACACGGTGCTCCCACCAGACATGAGCTAAGCTGCGAAGGCGGCGATGATTGAGCGTTACTAGCCGCTTTAATGTCTGTCGAAGGTTTCACAACCGTATAAGAGGTTGGAACGAACGACTGCATTAAAACTGCCCTTCACGAGGTGCTTTTGCCAAACTCCGCCACCTGTGGCACCTCGAATTTTTGTTATGTGGTTCTTGACCTCATCTTCGAACCCTCGTACGCTAATATAGTTTCCAGGGCATTTTAATTCTGGCACAGTATCTAGCTGATCATCACCAATGTTGAACGCAGGAGGCGTCTCTGCCAATCTTGCAAAAAAATTTGAGGGAGTGCAACAAAGCCCAAAGCGTTTGACATCGAGTACTAAGCAGTGCTGTCTGGCACGTTGGGGAACTGTCACCGATGAGGCCAATCTCGTCGACGTACTCCAAGTCAAGAGGTCGCTCACCAGAAAACAGCTCCTTCCCTTGTATGTCATGTCCAGCGAACGCTGTTTTCTTTTCTTCCATGGCGAACTCCACATAGTAAGGTGTCAGCGGGGACCTTTTCTCACACTGCTGAAAATATTGTAGGTCGGCGACAGCTTACCGTAAACCCTTACTCTACCCGAACTATGTGCGTACAGCTCCCGGATAATATTTACTTATTTCTCGGGCACATCTTTCCTCAACAGAGAGTCCCAAAGAGCACATCAATCCCCGGAATCGAAGGCACCTTTGCTGTCGAGAAACAGCCACAGTGGGTCGCCAATAAACGTGTCGGTACTCCATCAACTGACGCAAAATAAATATGTGATTGATGCAGCCTAGATTTCGACGAAACCGGGATTGCTCCTCCAGAATTTGACTTTCACAAGTGCCAGTCAGTCTGTGAAGAACGATAGATGCAAACAATTTAGTGGCAATTGTGATCTGACTGATTCCTCTATGATTGTTACATTTCGAACGTAAGCCTCCTTTTAGAATTGGGACTATGACAGAGCGATTCCACTCTGTTGGGTCAGTCTCTTGCTCCCACAGCTTCACTCTTAAACGGTGCAAATCATCTACAAAAACAGGTCCCTCGAATTTGAAGATGGCTGGGGAAATTTTATCTACCTCTCCGGCATTAGTAAATTTCAAGTCTGATCACACGTTCGACTTTTGCGCGTGAAGGCGAATCCAAGGAGAGAGGCGAATCCAGGGAGAAGAGCTGTCAATGCCCGAGAAAGGAAGAGATAACTCAGGTTGGTTAAAATGGTTGGGGTCCGAAAGACAATGAACACGTTTGGCTGGATACACTTGTTGATATGGCTAGGAGCCGTCCTCATTGGCGTTCGTGCTGTGAGTTTCTTTGTCCAACGCCATTTCTACTAGCCTCCTCCTCCAATCACGATCTCATTATTTAACTCAGTTGTTGTGGAGTTCTCCGAGCTGGGCAACTTGGTTGCAGACTGTTGCAAACTGTAAACAGTTTACCATGGAATCAGAGAAGGAAAACAAACTTCCTTTCTTGGATGTGTTAGTAGCCAGAACAGTGGACGGCGAATTGCAAACCTCAGTTTACAGAAAAAGCACGCACACCGATCAGATTTTGAATTTCCACAGCAACCACCCAAGATATCACAAAATAAGCTGTGTGCAGACACTGTTCCAGAGAATAGCAACTCACTGCAGTACGGCAGAAGCGAAACGAGCAGAAGAAAAACACTTATTCAAGTCATTTGAACGCAACGGATACCCACGCAGTTTCCTCCGCAGATGCTTAAACCGCAAGCCCTCCAAAACCGAACCTACGTCAGCGATGACAAAACGTATAGTTCTGCCATACATAAAGAACGTGTCAGAAATGACTGCCAGATTGTTCAAACAACATCATATCATGGTAGCCCACAAGCCAACCGCCACTCTGAGGAAGACATTGTCAAAACCAAAAGGAAAACGAGAGACACTAGAATGACGGGATGTCGTATATAGAATAAACTGCGCAAACTGTGAAAAGCACTATGTGGGACAAACAGGAAGAAAGCTGTCCACCAGGATACATGAACACCAAAGAGCGTGCAAGAAGCACTACGCAACCTCATTGGTTTCAGCACATGTGGATGAAGAGGGACACAGGTTCGACTGGAACAAGGTAGAGATCTTGACCGGAGGAGAAACACAAAAAGGGAGGGAGTTTCTCGAAGCCTGGTTCTCAACCACGAACTCAATCAACATGCATATCGACCTCGATCCAATATATCAACCGCTGAGACAGCGAGATTTCAAGAGGATCAACAACCGTTGTCCGAATGAACCTAATGCAACACACGCACAATGAACAGCATGGGCAATATGAGCCCAGACTACTCACCCATATCTCCTGCACCAATCCGAGTGCGATAAGCCCAACCACATCGCAACAACATTTCCGCAGCCAATGACATTGACTCGAGCACAACCGCTGAACACAAGGATTCACCAATGAGATCGAGGCAAAATTAATAGCCTCATATACCTATATAAGGAACGGAGTAGTTACCGACAGTATCCATTATTGGGTTTGCTTTCTACCAGCTACTGCTACTTCACTGCTATCAATCCCGCACTGAAGATGCCACCTCGAATGGTGGCGAAACGTCTGCAACCAAGTTGCCCAGCTCGGAGAACTCCACAATAACTGAGCAAGCCTCCCGAGCTACCAATATTCCAATTCATTATTTAACATTTTATAATTTTGCATAGTAAATATTTTTTCTGCGGCATAGTAGCTGGCAGGTAGCTTACCGGAACGATGCCCATCCGTTACCGGTAGATCAGCTGGCTTGCACCTGTTGCTTCTTATTCCCTTTTTTAGGTATTGCGGCCCAGTAGCTGAGGTGTTTTCCACCTTTAGCTAACGTGTAGTGTGTGTGTGTGTGATTAAATTGCTTTGCAAAGTGTTCGGCCCAACGCTCCAAGCGTTTTGTCAAGCTGTGGATCGGCTGTCCACTAGTCGCGTATGATCTCCCTAACACCAGGCTTCCGGTAGAACATTGTATGCGTACTGCACCAAGCCTCTGTCGATTTCGCTCCATTGCCCATCATGCGGTGTCACCTATACAGCTGCGGTCTTCATGATTAAACTGGGTAGAGGACATGGGCTGGAGTACATGCGATGAACGTGGCGCAGCGAGCCTAGGCGAGTCAGTTTCCACGGAATGTTCATTGTAACGCTATTTGCAGCTGACCATCCATGAATCGTGCGCCAATGCATACACACAGCGGCATACTCGGAATTGTAATACCTATCACACTTCGACCTACAGTTTTGGTCGAAATCTCATCGTCTACAGCTTATAGCAGTTTCGTCTGTTTGAAGCACTGGGTTGATCAATATGTACGATTGTGTTGAAGAGCTGTGCTCCTGAGGTTGATTTCGACGCGCAGCTGAAGGTAGCGGTCACCTGTTTCAGATCACCCTGTAGTGAACCGATGCAGGCGTTCTAAATCCGATGACCTAACTGTTTAACTATTATTGTCACTGCCACTAGTCACACTAATCACAATTTCCCTCATTTGAATCACTGAAGCTAGCCATCCGTACAGTCGATGATTGAAGACAGTGTCACAGCAGGTTTGGAATGTTAACCAATGCAATAACCGTTGCTCTCTTTTGACCCTCTATCTTGCCGCGAAGTCTAGCTGCACCCAACCCGCTATTCTCAGAAACACATTCCACATGCATATCGTCCTTGCGTCTACTGAGAGCCACTCCGACACCGCAGCTGCACTAGCCATGGATTTAGTATCATCGGCGACACTGCGTAAGCTCTGGTTGCGGAACCACAGCTCGGTGGTCATAGTTGCTTGTTTCACAAATGTAAATTCATTGCAAGGGTCACCTGTTGACCAGTTTGGGACAATATATATGGAATCTGTAGCATTCAACGTGGAATGGTTTGAAACATGGTCTGGTTTCGTTGTTGGTGAGGTTGATGATATCTAAGCTGATCGCTTATTGGTCAACATGAGAAAAGTTACTTTAGGGGTACGCGAAACGAGAGAAGGGATGGATGGCGACGGGGTCTTGCAATCCACATCCGCCTATTTTAAGAGGGATTCTCTAACCTCTCACCCATCAGTGTGACTTAGTCGCCACACTACACTGTTGTTTGTCTTACTTTTGATAGATGAAATGATATCTTACCTTAATGGGGTGTGCACTCAGCCCTTCGATGAACTCAGCTCCTGCCTAAATGAATAGACCGAGTTATCACTTTTAATGTGTTTTTGGCAATCACGGGACGGTGACGTGCCCGCCCCATTCCGCAAAAGTAGCTTTCACATGAAAGGTGCGAATCAGCCAATAAACTATGCAACACTATACATCAGATTATTCCCGAATCCACTACAGTACCGTGCTTTCTATATTTTGCGCATGCTCTGTGTGTTTCCACCATCCACCAAAGTAAACGCCATTTGAAGCCACAATGTCTCCTCGCTCCTAATTTCTGTCTAACCAGGTGGCGCGATTTGCGAGTGACCAGGCCGCTTTGATCTCATTGCAATTTGTTGCGACCGAACGAGCTGGTCATTCGTGTAACAATGCTCTGTGTACCCTCTTTCTGAAACTAGATACTCGCTAATTTTTTTAACATTCGAAAATCCCGCTGTTTTTTTAAATCTAGAAACAAGCCAAACGCACGCTACATGCATTGAAAGAAAGTGAATTCTTGAGGCTGAAGCGCGCCCGCCTCACTGTGGACGATTTCATCCCCCTTAAGATTATCGGCAAGGGGGCTTTCGGCGAGGTAAGTGTGAGCAATGTGGCATTCGAAGTTGGTGCTATCCGCACGACATAACTGAATTCACGGACACAATTGCACTTGTTAGTGCATCCCCAGACTTCTGCCTGACCGTCATGGTTATTATCTCTATAATTTATGATTCAAACGCTGCTAGATCCGTTCAGTGATTCACTTTCGTCTTTGAACTTTGCGAGTGAGATTTAAGATGAAAGAAACCTTGCTTTCTTGGACATATTACTAAGCAGACTTCTCATACCATCGAAACATTTTTCGAAAAACCACTTGGATTAGCCATTAGACGCGCCAATAAAGTTTGTGGCCCAGAAACGTTGGAAAACGAAAAGAACCGAATCTTCAGGACACTACAAGATGACGATTACCCCGCTCCTTTCATTAAGAGACGCTCTTATGATCCGTGACTAAGGAGAAACGATCATGACCTTCCACGCAAAACTTCCTTCACAAATGCCAAATAACAAGAAAGCAAATTTCGACGAAATAATCTGAATTCAGCTATTTCATGTGTTCTCGTCAGCCGTTTACAAACAGTTCGTGGGAGGATTAGGTTGCTTACAGAGACTATGCACAACATCATTGATGAATTAATGTCGGTCAAAGTTCATCTGATGCTGGTTGGCATTCCGCTTAGAGGAATGTGGCCACTAGACTCACCAAGTCAAGGCGAGACTGTCTACGAACTCGGTCTGTTTACAGAGAATAGAGAGAGAGAGAGAGAGTACAACTGCTTAATCGCTGAAGACAGCAAACCGAAGCAGGCGGGAGGTGCTCTGTCGGTTGTTTATTCTAAATAACTCACGCGGGTTTTCACACATGGAACAATCAAACTATGTGTCGGGTGATGGAACTAGTGGGCACGTTCGAACCATTCGCGACGAGGTTGCTTGAAATATGCCCCAAAATTGTTATTTGGTCTTGGAGTGCCCGCTGTCTGTCTGGATTGGGACACGCAGTCTCGATTGAGGCTAAAGTTTACTTTGAAACAAACCTGCGTCATTTCGATAACTGGAACTGCATCCGAAGCGGAGTGTTTCCTAGCTGCTCTGTCCCCACGCTGCACTCCACGACCGACCGGTTTCGTCCTCCTTTGGATTCGTTAGATAGGGATTGCTTGAGCTTTGTGGCTTTCGTTTTGGTCAATAGGCCAAAACTCCACAGCAGCGTTTGACACAGTGGTTAGAAGTTGAATGTTGGGTTTCGGAGTTCAGCACTACGCCGGTACACAGTACAGACGCTTGGCTGCCACGCAACGACCACCAGTCGCTCTTGGGCTGATGATGCTGCGAGGGTCACCCGGTCCCCTACGCAGGCTCGTATCCGCGTCCTCGGATTTCAAATTCGGCTTGTGATTCTTAAGGCTACGGGTCGGCTTTTCATTGTAATACGAGACACGCTTGCATAGGCATGACCAGGGTGATATAATCATGTACAGCACTATGTTCAAAAGCTGATTATAAAGATCGGAAGCCGTTCACTTATGGTCATCTGAGAGAACACGTGTGACACAAGGAATTAGACTGGGATGTTTTGTTCTGATTAAGCGGAACACGCGTCAATGTTACTTGATCAAGTGTTTTGGAAATTGAGCTCATCGTCGTATCCATTACAAGCAGATAACTATTTCTAAACCTGTTGCAATACAAAATATGTTTTGCGATGTTTGTATCCACATAGATAGGTAGATAGATAAATCGATAGATAGGTCCGCGGCTGTCACCCATGGCGAAGTAGCACTAGCTGCTGGCTTCCTGAAGTCATGGGGGCGGAACCTGGCAGGGGTCCGCTGGGAGGCGCACCACTGACGAGACTCACAAGGTCGAAACGCTGGCGTCTGTTGCTTTTCCAGCCTAGGCTAAGCCTGTTGATTGGGAGTGGCGATGATGAATTGGCTGCATTATACCAACAATCCTCACTACTACTCGTTAGTGAAATTTACTTGTGAATTGCACTGGAAGTTGTGTATCATGACTCTGTGTCACGAAGATGTTTTGCAAAGTGACAGACTAGGTGTCGTTCCTCCCAACACTGACTCCACGCGACCGATGGTTTTTTCCCCCTTTGAACTCATCAAAGGGAGATAGTTTGAGCTGGGAGTGGAGCTAAGGGCCTGATGGTTAACGGCTGATGCCTTGATCACCATGCCACTGAGATCCGTGAACATCTCTTGGCACAACGGTTAAAGATACAAAGTTGGATTTGTTTTGCGGAGTGCATTGGCAGGATCGAACTATTTCTTTGCACCATGTAGGGTTGATGCGCGGACATTGTTAATAAACGGGATGCAATTAGATTTCCTTCGCTTCTTCAGAGATGTTAGAACACGCGATCGTGCAAGCATTCCTTTGCTAATCTCAGTCGTCCCAATCCCGCCAAATTACTCAGGCAACTGACCGCTTGTGAGGACGCTCCGGAGATAAAGAGCTGGAGTTCCGTACTGCGGTTATCCAGTTGAGAATTTTCTTGTTTTCGGTATTTGTAAGGAATACTTGCCAGGATTGTACGAAACGACTAAGTTTTAATTTTCCGGACCAGCGGTTGAAGATATAACCCACTGACGTGGTAGTATTCCATCTACATCAGTTCGATGCCAGATAATTGGATGAATTTGCTGATCTCCACAAAAAATCCCAATCCATTGATAACAGGACTGAAGTAACCTCCGTCTAAGCGCGAGTTATGCAGATTCCTGGCTTTGCGAACTGGTCACGAGGCTATTAAGATTGCAAAAACATCGGACGATAGTAGTTGAGCTCAATAGTGCTGCCGCGTGATCCGTATGTTAGTCTGTGACAGCAACCTTGAGGGCATGTTGTCGACTGTCAAAACAAAACTTTGTTTATCTTTAAGCACTGTTGTCGTGATAAATCATCCACATAACTTGCGCTCTTCATGCGTCAAGGTTCAGAATCCTCGGCGTGGTAGACTCGTCAAACCTTGTTGCACTTTGTATATGGGTGCCTCTTAAAGATTGCCTTGATTTGAAGTTTTAACTGGATGCATACATTCAAGATCGTCGCTTTTAAGCACACCTTGCACATTCCGTTTTTACACCCGGCTCTGGTGCTCTTCCTTTGCTTCGCGTGAATTTCCTTGTGCCATATTTTCTACCTAGCTGTGGTCCCCCGGCGTACCTTTCTCTATCTGACGTTGTCCATCCGAGCCAAGCTTCTAAAGACAAAATCTACGCACAGCACGTTGTGTTTCCTAGTGGTCTCCTTCATTTTAATGTCTGCTAGTGGGTCGAGCTACCCTACGCGGTAGGCAGCCGCATTCTGCACACCATTTATGCCCATTGGTTATCTCATTTGCATTTCTCCTACTAAGTGCCCTATTTGTTTGAACTTTGGCCACCTTTTCTGCCAGGTGGACGCTGTTCCGCCTCACCTTAGACACTACCCGTGTACCATCATATACCTAGAAACCATGTGAGCCTATTTGTTTCTCTCTATCCCTTGCTCTTCCGCTTTGAGAAGTCCTTGAACTTGACCCGACCGAGCTTTGAACTCCGCAAATCTACTTCTAGAATGACGATTCTGCATTCATTTCCTTGCTTAAGTGTGTCGTTGTTAGGGTGAAATGTGCTGCGTTGTTTCCATCGTTTCACGCATCCCACGCATTTTGTCGATCGCATTGTGCCTTAACAAGTGTTGCGCTCTTCATCTAACCCAGGCTGTTTGTTCTCATATTTGTGCACGACCTCTGTAGCGATTGTTCGGAGCCTAGACTTAGTATTCGCACGATACTGGATAAGAAAACTATAGGCTACTGAACCTATATTATACAGACAGTCTGGGTGGAGAACAGAAAACGTAAATTAGTGTTATCATGTTTTATATAATTCAGATTAAAAACAGTAATCAACTCACGAATAAGTTTGTAATCGTAATGAGAAAGAACTGAAACTTGAAGACTCGGTACAGCGTAGTACTTTGCTAATCGGAGTCTGTCAAGGGTGAAATATTTGACCTAGCAGAGTCAAAGGTATGCCAATGGTGCGAACGGAAAATGTACATTGGTTCATAATGCAGTTGTTCGAAACAAACATCTGTTGCTTTCTATGAGGAAATTAGGGAAAGGTGTGGGAATATTACGTCCTCGAATAGGCACTCCAGTTTGGCTGAATATTGAATACTTTACCTATTCCTCCTTGATCCACTAAACGAACTCGGAGCGTCTTAGTTGCTTGCCAGTCTCATTGAGGAGCTCGATGGTTGATGTGTATACCAGTGTGCTAACCTTTGAATGGCACTGTGCATGTATACCAGTTGAATAACTGTGGTCGCTTGTTGTTATCTGTTTTGCATTGTATGACTATTTTGTGTGTTAACTTAATCGCCTCTATCATTCGGTGAAATATGGTAGGTCCTCCTTCGTAATCGAATCATCGTTTGCTGTTGAACTTGCCTACGGTAATCCACTGTCCTGATTTTATGCAGGTTTTCACCACAATATCCTTCCCACTTTCGGTAGGGCTATCCTCATTATGACCCCCAGAGAACACTGTGACATTTATCTTTACATCCGGCGTTGAGTTTCCATCATGTGTGAGCTCACGCTTCCTTACCTCTCATTCTACTTGCTCAGTGATCCGAGGTGCCTCCAGTGATTTTGCAGTATGTTTACCCTTACTTTGTCTATCGCATTTCTTTCTACGCTCCAACGAATCGTTTCGTTTTTCTATCTTCATTTCGTATCAGGTTCGCTTGGTTCAAAAGCAAGACAATGGTTACATATATGCCATGAAAATTCTTCACAAAGTTGATATGCTGCAAAAAGATCAGGTAGGTGTTCTTTATTTCCTTGACTTCTTTTTTATTTCCGGTTCGCTTCATTTGTGGTTCTTGCCTCAAGTGACTTCCTTTGTGCGCTTCTCTTTTATCAAGCCTATTTTGAAATTAATGCCGGTCTCTCTCCATCTATATCTATCTATCTATCTATCTATCTATCTATCTATCTATCTATCTATCTATCTATCTATATATATATATATATATATATATATATATATATATATATATATATATATATATATATATATATATATATTCAAAACTTGCACGACAGTGGAGGATGAGCCGCATCATCATCATCATTATACACATCAGCTAGAGGTGGGAAAACATCCCCGCTATTGTGCCGCAATACATGAAAGGATGAGCCGCGCTATATCGCAGTTAGATATCAGTCATGGCGGTCCGCTGCCGTCGCTCATGCCTCCGTGACATAAGTCACTGACTCGCAAGAGTAAAATCGTGCGTTCGAATCCGGTACGATTCGGCGGTTGCGCACTACTGACGAGTCTCAATACGACGACACGTTCGTCTAGCGCTTTCCTGGATGTGTGGTGGCTGTCTGCCTGTGTCTGACTGCGACGAACCTACACACAAACCTAATAAATCCCCCTACTACTTACAAGTTATAAATATATATATATATATATATATATATATATATATATATATATATCCTCCATGCTGAGGCTGATGTCGCATTCTTAATGCCTCTTCACTGCATTTGGGCTAAACTAAGTTACACTTAAACTAGGTATTTTTAAGCTGGCTAAATTTCATTCCACTTTATTTGGTTTATTCTGCCTACCTGAATAATCTTCTATTAACGGGCCACATTACCTACGCGGATTGTGCTTATCTTCGGTAACTTGGTTGCGTTTTGTAGCATTTTTAAGTAACTTGTGGACATTTTTACGTATCGCGGATTCGTTGCTAACCAACTTACTTCATATGGTAATTTAGCGAAGAGTTATGCCACCGTATCTGTATGCATTATTCGATTTATTTTCTTTCATCTTGTCGTTTCAAGTGATTGGCTGTTGCTTGATATCCCCGGTGTGGCTGCACTTGATGTGCATGTTTACAAGGTGCCTACCTATCTATTACCCACTACCTCGTCCCTACTGGCTCTAGGAGACAGTTGGTCATTGCTGGAGGGGACAGGGTGTACGGTCCTTGTGGTCGTGTTAGGCTCAAAGAGCGGTTCCATGCACTCAATGTGGAGCGGACTACGGTCCAGCCACCGCCTTGTGTGCGCTTGATTTCCCAAATACAGCGTGCTTGTGTTTGCCTGTGAAGGAGTGTGGGCCGGTTCCGTTGATGTAACCTGTCTCCCATCCACATGTCTCCCGGTCTAATGCCTTCGCGTTTACACTGGATATGGGGTGTGTTTGGAGCTGTGGGTGGTGCAGCGCAAGCCACCCATGATCCTTCTGTAGGCGCAGGCGTCCTGTGGCTAGCCACAGTGACAGGCAAATCCGAAACCGGATGCCGGATTTTTGGCATGCCATACTGATTCGTTCTCTAGGTTGAAATATCGTTTAAATTGGTTGAATGAACACTGGAAACACAAAATGGATAATGACGTCGAAGTGCTTAGATTGCTGCGAAGCGGTCATCACCTGATCAAACGCGGTGCATTGCGAGATCTGCGATGACTGGTTGTATACTGGCTGTTGCAATAGTGAAGCTTAGTTGCGTGCACCTTTCCAACAGACCTCCTCGGTAGTGTTTTCCATTTATGACGCGTGCTAAGCGGCCGAGTCGGATAAGAGCCTCCGGATTTGTTCAACCCGTATACGTGCAAATGTCAAATACGAACCCCCCTGTTGATGTGTTTAAAGTGCATCTAATTCTTCTAATAGAGTTCTAATGGGTCCTTAACACTGCAGCATGTCACAAAGGCACGTGATCTAGGTGTCATCCTGACTAGTGATTTGGAGTCCTCGGCCCGGTGCGGGCATGCAGCTAATAAAGCGCGATAGGAATTACTTCGTCTCAGTAGAGTTCTGTTGTACCAGGCCAGAGGTCTTTCTTTCCTTCTTCACGGCTGTGGTCAGACCACATCTAAAATACTGGCATGGGCACCCTACCTGCAGTAATATTTGTATTGAGAATGCGGACTGGCCACACGAATGATAGAAGGCCAGAGCCTATGGTGCGCTGAGGCTGGTGGTGGCTAGATCCTGACAAATGGTCTACCCATTGCTGCTACTGTTGTGCCATTTGCTCATGTCCTAGGCGCCTTCTCGTGGCGACCGTTGGGAGGGATTTGGGTTTCGCCCTTCTCCCTGCTAAGATCCAGGACACCAATCCGCATGAGTCAGTGAACTGACCATGTGCTAGACCCGCTGCCTTTCGGGTGTTCATTTAATCGAAGGCTTTGGCTGAGGACTCGAGTCGTTCTCCTGTCAGGTGTGGGCGCCCTGGCAGCATCCTAGTCCATCCTCTTCGGAGGTTAGGAAGTGGTCGATGGCCCACTTCCCGTAAAACCTAGCCATGGGAGACAACAGGTCTACGGGTTATAATCTCACAGCTCGATTGGCGTAGAGCACGAGCGCCACGCATTGTCTTCGACGGTGGGATGACACCTCCGGGTGTTCAATGGTTTGCTACTGCCCGCCTCAAGCCAGGCAGCCCCTGGTCAAATTGATGCAAACCCGCCAAAACCCACCTGCGTCTGGCCGTGGTCGCAGGTGCGTATCCTACTACGGTCGCAAAACATATAATACTTGTTCCAGTACCTCAAAGGCTGCGTGTGACGGCCGTCAAGCAGATCCCCATCTGTCTCTGCAATCACATTCCCGAGCTGGATCTGCTCCCTACTGCCTTGTGGGTTAGGCTATTGAGCCAAAGGCTCCGGGCGGAGTCCCTCAAGCAAACCTACGAAGCACAACGACCACCTCGCGTGCGATTGCCCACCAATGCAATCGTATGCCTGTGCGTAAAGCACTCAGCATCAGATGCTGGAACGTGCGCACACTACTGGACCGGAACTCCAGCGAGCGCCCGGAGCGACGCACCGCACTGGTCGCGATGGAGCTGGCGCGCTACAACATCGATATTGCGGCGCTCAATGAAACCCGGCTAGCTGAGCAAGGTAAGTTGCATGTCGCAGGTGCTGGCTGCATATTCTACTGGGTGAGCAAAGCCGCCTCAGCACCACGTGAACATGGGGTCGGATTTGCAATATCCGATCGCCTGAATGGCCAGCTGGTGGGTGAACCAACTGGCATCAGCGCGCGACTGATGACCGTTCGCCTACGACTCGGAAGGGGCAAGTTTATTACTTTTATAAGCACCATGTGTTATCCTGATGACACGCATGATCAGTTCTACACTGAGCTATCCTCCGTGATACGGTCTGTGCCGAGGAGTGACCGACTATTTCTGCTGGGTGATTTCAACGCGCGCGTTGGGCGTGATGCATCGGTGTGGACAGATGTTATCGGTTCGCATGGCATTGGTTCAGCGAATGCGAACAGTGACAGGCTGCTCTCACTGTGTGCCACTCAAAGCCTGACGATCACGAACACTCGGTTTGCACTGAGTGCGAATGATATAGCAACCTGGACGCACCCACGGAGTGGTCACCCTCACCTGCTCGACTATGTCATCGTACGTCAGCGTAATATGCGTGAAGTGCGCATGACACGTGTACTGCGTGGAGCTGAGTGTGGCACTGATCACAAATTGGTTCGGACCAAACTGTACATATATTTTCGTAAATCTATGTATTGCACTGCCGCCGTGAATCGGAAGCGTAAATTTAACGTTCTCTCCCTCGGTACTGGGGCGAAACGTACTGAGCTGGAGAAGGCGATGGCTGCACGCCTGTGTGGTGATGTGGACTGCATAGCCACAGTGGGCGACCTGTGGCACCACATTCGCGACCAGGTGACAGCTGCTGCCGAGAAGACCATCGGGCGCGCAAACTGTAAGCGGCCTGATTGGTTTGATGACAACAATGTGACGATTGGCGCATTGGTGTCAGAGAAGAATGCAGCATTTGCTGCACATGTGGCAGACCCCAGTGACTTGGGGAAGAGTAGTCAGTTTCGCAAACTTCGACGGCGACTGACCCGAGAGCTCCGTCGCATTAAAAATGCATGGTGGACGGAGAAGGCGAAGCAAATGGAATGCTACGCCGAACGCCGCCAACACAAGGAATTCTTTGACTCCTTGAACGCGGTGTATGGACCGAGATTGGAGCCTCTGAGGACACTGATCGATGGTAGTTCAGGCGCTACCTGCACGCAGACTACAGACATAATGCAGATCTGGCGGAAACACTTTGACTGTCTTTTGAACAACCGTTCAGGGATCGACTAGCCTACATTGAACGGCCTGAAGCAGCACGATGTGAAGGCGAATCTGGCGGACACGCCGACACTGGATGAGACGCAGAGAGCACTTGCTCAGCTGCGAAACGGCAAATGTGCCGGAGCCGACGGGATCCCGCCTGGAGTATTGAAACACGGCGGACCCGCGTTGTTGACTGCGCTGCACCACTTGGTGCGACGTGTATGGATTGAGTAGGAGGTGCCTCCTGAGCTGAAGGATGCCCTTGTGCTACCACTGTACAAGGGCAAAGGTAGCAAGCAATGTTGCACGAATTATCGTGGCATCAACTTGCTGAGTTGTGTGGGCAAGGTGATTGCCCGAATCCTGCTCAACCGCCTCGTCAGTCAGGTTGTGGAACCGAACGTGGCGGAAGAGCAGTGTGGATTCCGTTCGGGTCGCAGCACTATAGCTATGGTGTTTGCGGCTCATCAGTTGCAGGAGAAGTGCAGAGAACGACACCAGCCATTGTACTCGCTTTTTGTTGATTTCACCAAGGCATTTGATACGGTGAACCGCGAGGCACTGTGGCTGGTGTTGGGTAAGTTTGGTTGCCCGCGTAAGTTTGTAAGTTTGATTGAATGTCTGCACAGTGGTATGCGAGCGAGGGTGCAGCTGAGTGGAGAGACCTCGGATGACTTTGCAGTTGTCTCTGGTGTGAAGCAAGGCTGTGTCTTAGCTCCTGCCCTGTTTAATATATATCTTCATGCAATGTTATCTTGTGCTTTTGATGCGGCTTGTGCTTACGGTGTTCGTGTGGAGCACCGTATTGATGGTGGATTGTTGAACATCCGTCGTTTCGCTGCGAGAACGCTAGTCTATGAGACAGCTATCCGTATGTTGCTGTTTGCTGACGACTGTGCGTTGTTTTCACGCAGCGCGGATGAATTGCAGCACATGACTAGTGCTCTGGCTTCGACAGCGCAAAATTTGGGCTCACCATCAACACAAGCAAAACTGTCTGTCTCTTTCAGCCTTCACCGGAGGTGCAATCTTCAATATTGCCGCGAATCAGCATTGGTGCTGAAGTATTGGAAACCACCTCCCGCTTCAGCTACCTTTGGAGTGTGATGTCGACTGACCAGCAGCTACACGTTGAGTTGCGTAATCGCGTGTCGAAGGCAGCAGCGGCATTCGGGAAGCTTGAGTACCGAGTGTGGAACAACCATCAGCTTAGCATTGGCACAAAGCTGATGGTGTGCAAATCCATGGTACTGTCCGTTCTTCTATACGGCAGTGAAACGTGGACGATGTACCTTCGGGATGTGCGATATCTCGAGCGGTTCCATCAGCAGTGTCTGCGACAAATTTTGCGGATCGGTTGGGGCGCCAGAGTTGGAAACACGGAAGTGTTGCGCCGAAGTGGGATGTATGCAGTGGACTGCATACTTTTGCTGAGACACCTGAGATGGCTCGGTCATGTGAGCTGTATGGATTCGACTCGGATACCGAAACAACTCTTATACGGTCAGCTGAGTATTGGGAAGCGGCACGTGGGGAAACCAAAGTTACGTTACCAGAACATGATTAAAGTGAGCCTCACACGTTCTAATCTTGATTGCAGGTCATGGGAATCGAAAGCGGTTGATCGGCGCGTATGGCGCGATCTAATCACGAAGGCAGTTGCTGAAGTGCGGGAGAAAGCCCTCATGCATGCAGAGTAGAAGCGGCGAGTTCGTAAGCGGCAAGCACCTATGGATTGTAGTTCATCGACATCGAGTGCATGGGGCTGTAGCACGTGCAGTCACGAGTGCCTGAGTCATGCAGGCCTAGTAAGCCATGAGCGAGGCCACTCGGGACTACTACCGAAGCGCCGACGGGTTCTGCAGAGAACGTAGGCAGAACCGGCGCAGCGTTTGTAGGTACGCTGCATTCGATTTACTAACCGCGTGCTTGCATGCCAAGTCTATTTATTTCAGGTGGTGGGTTTTCAATTTTGCCGTAATGCTTTTCTTTCCAATATAAATGCCTAGTTCTACTCTCTTTTATACACTTGCACACGTTGCTTAAGCTAATCGTAGTTCATTTCGATAACATTTTCGTGTTTGTAGCATTTCCGTAAAATAAACCTCTTGACCTCGTGAACTTACCTCGTATTCTTTTGTAAACGTATTCTTTTGTAAACAACTTATTTCATATGCTCACTAATTTAAGATTTATGTCACCGTTTGCTTGCGTGCTAAGTCTGTTTATTTCAGCTGGTGGGTTTTCCATTTTGTCCCAATGCTTTGCTTTCTCGTATAAATGTCTACCCGTACTTTCTTCTTTAAAGTTGCACACGTCACTTAAGCCAATTCTAGTCCTTTCCGAAAACATTTTTGTGTTCGTGGCATTTCCGTAAAGTATACTTTCTGACCTCGTGAAGTTATCTAGGATTCGCCTGTAAACAACTTATTTCATATGCTCATTAACCTAAGGTTTATGTCACCGTTTCCTTATGCATTAATCGAGTTATTTTCTTTGTATCTCTCTCTCTCAAAGGATTGGCTGTTGTTTGATATCCCCGGTGTGACTGCGCTTGATGTGGATGTTTACAAGGTGCCTACCTGTCTATTACCCACTATCTCATCCATACTGGCTCCATGAGACAGTTGGTCGTTGCTGGAGGGGACGGGGTGCACGGTCCTTGTGGCCGTGTTAAGCTCGAAGTGTGGTTCCATGCACTCAGTATGGAGCGGACTACGGTCTAGCCACCGCCTTGTGTGCGGTTGATTCCCCAAATACAGCGTGCTTGTGTTTGCCTGTGAAGGAGTGTGGGCCGGTTCCGTTGATGTAACCTGTCTCCCATCCCCATGCCTCCCGGTCTTATTCCTTCGGGTTTACACTGGATATGGGGTGTGTTTGGAGCTGTGGGTGGTGCAGCGCAAGCCACCCGTGGTGCCTCTGTAGGCGCAGGCGTCCTGTGGCTTGCCACAGGCAAATCCGAAACCGGATGCCGCCAACCATATATATATATATATATATATATATATATATATATATATATATATATATATGAACAAATAGACATGAGCCATCAAAAACCATAAAGCTCTAAGGAAGATGCAGTTGTCATAAACAGAGGACATCACACGACACAGTGGAGTCCATGGTTTTGTCAGAGAGCACGTTCCTGCCCGTTTTCCCAAGCCAAGGACTTAATCACATGGTTATTGCTGTAGTTCCGCCGCTTTGTCTGTGAACTAGTTGTGCAAATTTCTCCGCTTCATGGAAAACGGTCGTCGCTTCTGTCTGCTATCCTCCACGTAGTATGCTTTACTTTTTCGTTGGGACTCTTGCCCTTGATTTTTCTCCGACATGGTATGGTCTCTTAGGCACCACTTTGGGTCCTAAAACCCGACAATCTATTGAGCAAACGTGTTGACCTTTCCCTCATTAATGAGCTTTTTTGCTCCTGTTATTCCATTATGCTCCATATCAGCTTAGTCTGCAGATTCAAACCAGGCAGCCTTTCTCTTCTGTGCGCATCCATTACAGAGTCTCATTTCATATAATGTTTGTGAATGTGACGAATCGCCATTCTTCCGGTCAAGTTGAACTTCGCAGCTCTTCTTTAGATCTGACTCTGTTTAAAGCATCAGAGGCTTAAGCCATGTGCATTGAGAGAAGTGGCGGATTTGTCATAAATGATCACCGCCGCGATACGTCACTCGCATCAGACTGCATTATCGTTTTGGCTATTACTCACATTAGTCGATGTCCTTCGTTCTGTTAAATCTTGTCCTCCGCTTGGTTCACCTTCTGTCGGTCGGTCTTTCTCTCAGTGTGTTTTGTGTACCATAATTGACCTGCTGGACTAGAGCCTGACAATGGCACCGCGAGGGAGCACAGACAGGCTTACGATGGTGCTTAATCGTTCCGATGCGTATTGTCCTCCCTGGTAGGTTATACGATTCAATTGCGTCGATGGTTAACAACTACTTTCCATAGCACAACGGAAGAGTTATCGGCACTCCTACGTTCAACTACCTGATGCTTGCCTATCATTTGGTCAGATTCATCGGTTTCCCTTCTGGTGATTTACTCTTTACTCTTTTGCTCTTTTCAATTTCGCTTGACCGCTTGTCTTCGCCTTAGTACGGTGTTCTTATCTGATTATGTTTTCGTTTTCTGGATTGTGTTGGTGTGCCCAATCCGTTTGGCTATTGCAATAGTAATAAGCAGTCGGTTTCCCACCAAAAGTTTGGCATCTGCGGACTTTGGTCCGAAACCGAAATTGTACTTGTCGGCATTTTAATCCAACTTTTATGTTTTGTAGTACGAATGGTCGTATTTATATGGAAGTACTTTGTCCATAGTATTCTATCCAAATTCCATTGTCAGGTAAATGGTATTTAAATCCTTGTTTGTACGAACTTTGTAGCTGTTCACCCATTGTACACGCAGCTGAGCGAGGTAGACCTTTTCCACCATTCTTACTACCGCTGACTCCAAATAATCGATATGAAAATCATTGAGCAGTTTGTCGGGCGCTTTGTTCGCTCAATTTACTCATTTTTTAAAACATTTTGTCACGTACTTGGAAGCCTGAAGCTCCCCCAATAGTTCTTACAAAGCCCTCTTTTCGTTTTCATAACCCATTGCTACTCACTGTCGTTCAGTCCGGCTCCGTTGTTTATGTACATCTGCGTCTCAATCTCATCTGTCCGTAGCTTTAGTAATGGGATCCTTGTGGAGTGCTTCTTCAACCTGGTCAGACATTTTATTTGCCAAATGAAACGGTCAGTGTCTTTGGTTATAGGGCTGCAACGTATGTGGACCGGTGCTTTGTGGTGGTGGTCGGAATTCATGTTGAACAAATGAATATGATACACCAGTAGCCTTTTTCTTTGCAACCATGACATTTTCTTCTAACATAAGCTACATGCTGCATCGGCCGTCTCGCAGCTTATCAAGCGTCGCCTCATTTGCTGCATACAGCAGGGTAGATAAGCGAAAATATGCTACTGCTGGCGCCTCCCTTCTTTCTTTTCCACCTTTTCTCTTACTCCCATCCCGACCCTCATTACTAACCTTCCTTCTATAATTCCCAGCTTAATTGACAGCAACCGAAGTGCCACTGGAGTAGCAGCATCTGCAGCCACCATCTCACCGCACCTATCGGACGCCTATCGGCAACAGCCCTTTATAAGTTCACGCTATCCCGTTTCCATGGCGACATTCAACGTTCGCAATTTAAGACAAACAGGTCAGCAGGCTGCACTCGCACGCATCTTGGACACACGGGGTATTGATGTGTCGTGTGTCCGAAACTAGAATCAATGACCCTAACGGGGTTATTGAATTAACTGCACCCGGCTTATCCTCTCGTTATTGTTGCACACATCCGGAGACGCCGATGCAGCACTCACAGGTCAAACTGGTGTAGGTATCATTCTAAGCTTCAAGGCGGAGCCATTGTTGGTTGATTGTATCTCGGTGAACAGCCGTTTATGTGCAGCCCGTTTGACGACATCAGATAAGGTGAATTCGCGAAGTAGTACAAAACACTGTTTGTTTGTGATTTCCGTTTATGCTCCCACCGACTGCAGTTCTAATGCAGGCAAGGACACTTTCTATCACGAACTGGACGGGTTACTACGCAGTGCCACTAGTTCAGACATTATAGTACTTGCAGGGGATGTGAACGCACAAGTAGGGCGTCTGAGCTCTTCAGAAGCTCAGTTGGGTGGAAAGTATGGACTTAACTCTGAACGGACTAACAACGGTGAGCGCCTGCTGCAACTGTGTGCGGAGCACCAGTTGTTTCTTAGTAGCACTGCTTTTAGACACAGGGGGTGCCGAAGTGCCATTTGGCGTCCTCCTGTAGCTGGCCAGCGATGAACCCAAATTGACCACATAGTCATAAGTTACATGTGGTGTGGTTCCATCCTGGATTTCCGCTCGTACTGGAGTACCTGTGTCGACTCTGATCATGCCCTGGTACGCTGTCGTTTCTCTATGAACTTTACGGGGAAGCGCACCAAGCGTCTCCTCCAACTGGCAACTGAGAAATTGTCTCAGCCCTCGGTCAGGCAAGTCTATCAAGACGCACTGCACACCGAACTTTCGCTGTCTTGTCCTAATGACACTGAGCTTCAGTGGAATAGGATCTCGGCCGCCATGCACGACGCAGGAGCATCTGCTTGTGGCACTATCCATCGTCACTGCATTAGTCACTGGATGTCGGTGAGGTCGGTGAATCTGTGGGATCTAGAAGACTTTTCCCGGCTGGCTCTGAACACAATGTGACCAGGCGGGCTATTAGGCGTGATTTGCCAGTTTAAATTGTGTTTGGTGCTGAGTTATCTGCGGGGTAATGGCTGATTTTGACGCGTGGCAGTGAAAGCCGCAAGGAAGCTGTCTCGCCGATACAGCTTTATCTTTGCACGATAGCCAGCTGTTTATGACGGTATGTT